>JAQJVL010002751.1:0-82656 GCA_035578905.1 Stictocephala bisonia | reverse complement strand
TAAAAACTTTCAAGTGAAAGAATATGAACTTTAGTGGATTAAGTGAAGCCCAAGAAAGTGCACCTGAAGATGAAGGACATTCTTCGAAACCAGTAGTACTGTAATAACACAAGATTGGTGGCAGAATAAAAAAGAGGTAACTATTTTACCATCTATTGTTAAAATATAACAACAATAATTAAAGTACTGATATTATTGTTAGTATTATCAAAGTAATAGAGAATAAAATTCGTTCTAATCAAACTTGCTACTGACCTTACTTTAAAAAATAATATATGACACCACATAAAAGTATTGCTGTTTTCCTCAACTGTTCATTATATATAAATATATTTTCATAAAACTAAAAATGTCTAAGTAAAATAATCACTCACTTAAACCACTGGACTATAGGCCTTGGATCTCCCACTGCATAACAAACCAACTCTCCCGGCTTGTCTTCCTCAATGGGAAGGGTCTGGGGCTTTTCCCGGAAGAACGGTGCCTGCAACATTAATAATAAATATAGGAAGAATATTAAAAAAATTAATTAAACATATACTGTGTAAAATTAACATTCAGGAAAGTGGACAGCCTCCCTCTTTTGTTTAATTTAGTGACACACTATTAAAAACAAAACAGATTTTCCCTTAGTAGCATTAGGATATTTGTAATAATATTGCCTTTGTAGATAGTATTGAATTAATGGAGTAAAAACGAACAAGACAGTAAAAATAGCCAAAAAGTAGAAGAGGTTAAGAAAATAAAGTGTCTGGTAATAGACAGGAGGCCAAAAATAATTCGGGATTTCTTAGAAGTTTCTATGTACATATGAAAGACATACATTTCATTAAGAATTTAAACAAAAATGAGTTGAATTAAAAACATTCAACGACAAACAACTAACCATGCCTTCACGACGTGCAGACAGCAGAGCCTCAGCTTCAACATGAGAATCTAGGCGAGTGCCCAGTTCATGCCGCAGTCGTCTTAGTGTGTATGTGTCGGCAGACCCGTACTGGTTTATACGCTCTCGCCTCTCATCATCTATCTCCTCATCCATGATGTCTGTGAAGCGCCGTCTCTCGCGGATAACTGGTGTCTGGTAAACAAAATAATATAATATAATAATATAATCTTACTTGCTCTGACTCAAGATAGTATTTTAAAAATATTTGTGTTATCTAAATGTGAAGAATTCTGTGACTATCGCAACTTATAGAAACTGCAAAATTAAATATAGTATACATTTAAAAGTATTTTTTCTGAATCAAATTCACCTTCACTCTTTTAAAAAGATGAAATTTGAAACCCACTGCCCTAAATAAAAGCTGACAACTTATTTAAATTAAGAACAGAATTTTAGGTAATATTCTCCCGAATCAGAATATTTCTTTCAAATTTTGATTCTCAAACTGTATGAAAACTGCCCCACTGCTTGAAAACTGACATAATGTATTTTAGGAAAATTCTTTAATGATTTAAGCCTATTTAAATCAAACATCAAATTAAAGGCATTCTTATTTTTAATCTTAAAATTAACAACCTAAAATATGTAAAAACACTGACTATAGAAACAAACAGCCTACCAAAGCCAAGCATTTACTGTTGACAGGCTCATGTGCTGCTATATAACGATGATTTGTTTAAAATAAGAGCTCAGATGATAATTTGGCGTAATATTAGCCACTTCAGTGTGTGCTTGAGAGAGACAGAGAGAAAGGGATGAAGAGAGATGAAATAGGGTATTTTCATCTATTACTATTTTGGGTATGGTAATAGATGAAAATCTTAGTTGGAATTTACACGTAACTAAAATAAAAAGTAAAATTAATTCAGGACTGTATGCACTGAAAAGAATGTATTTTTTATGTGATATTTCTACTTTAAGAATTGTTTATTTCTCACATATTTAGTCACATATTAGTTATGGATTAAGTTTGTATGGAACAACAAATAAGTGCTACTTGGATCAAATTCTTATATTACAAAAAAAGCAATAAGAATAATGGCAAAACTGATAAATTATGATTCTTCAAGGGAGTATTTAAAAAGCCTGGAAATACTAACTGTTTACGGTTTATATGTATATCAGTGCGTAATTTTTTGTAAAGAGCACCTAATTATTTCTGATGAAATTACTAATGTCCATAGGTATAATACTAGAAATAAAAGCCTTGTAGTTAATAAACACCATAAACTACACTTTTACACCAAAAAAGCTTCATATATTGGTAACAAATTTTTGAGAAAAATACCTAATTACATACAATCTGAAAATACTTTGTCCAGTTTTAAAAATAAATTAAGGAAATATCTTACAAATATGGTGCTATACTCTCTTGATGAATTTTATTAATTATGACAAGATAATATTTTTTATACTTGTAATGTCTTGTTAATACTTGTAGTATAACGGTCATTTATATTTTTGACACCAGATTAAATTTCAGTTTTAATTTTTACATTGTTTATAAACATTTGACAAACAACAAGTTCAAGGAATCAGCCATACCTCATAAAAACTGGAAATAATAACAAGAGGAATCAGCCAAACCTCATTAAAAAACTGGGAAATATTACTTGTTTAGTTTAAGTAATTATAATGATATTGACACTAATCAATGTATATTTCTGTGCACATGTTTATGAATAAAGACATCTTTGACTTTGAGATAGAAATATGCTGCCAATACCAGTGAAAACCTAACCTAAACTAATTTCACCTAAATTATTTTACTGGAGTGGAGGAAGATCAAAAAGGAATGGAGTAGCAGTAATGGTTAATAGGAGGATAAAGGAGATGCTAGACGAAGTGGAGTTTACATCGGATAGAATGATGACAGTTAGGATTAGAAACAAAAACAAGGAAATAAAAATAATGCAGGTGTATGCACCACAGACAGGATGTTCAGAGGAAGAAAAGGAAGAGTTTGAAGAAAAGCTGGAAGACCAAATACGAAATGTAAATATATTAATGGGGGATTTAAATGCAAAGGTTGGGACCGACAGAAGAGGGTTTGAGGAGGCGTTGGGCAATTTTGGGTTTGGAAACAGAAATGAGGAAGGAAGACGACTGCTGGACATGTGCCAAAGAAATGCATTGACAATTGGAAATGGGAGATTTCAAAAGAGGGAGAGCCATATAATAACAAGGTATAGTTGGGATGGGATAGTAAAAAGTGTAATTGATTATATAATAACAGATAGAGAATGGGGAGAAAAGATCATGGATGTGAAGGTGATTCCCAGCGTAAGCGTAGGAGGGGACCATAGACTGTTGGTGGGGGTGTTTAGAATGGAAATAAAAGAGAGCAGAACGACAAAACCAGTTGAAAGAATAAAGGGATGGAGACTGCAGGAGGAGCAGAAGAAGGAAGAATTTAGAAATATGGTAAAAAAGGAGTTACCCAGAACAGAGGTAGGGGAGCTGGAAGAGGAATGGAATCGGTTCAAGGACACAATAGTAAAGGCAGCCGAAAAGGTATGTGGGAGAACAAAGGGGAAAAGAAGAGAAAAACAAACAAGTTGGTGGAATGAAGAGACAATTAAAGGAGTAAAAGAGAAGAACAAAGCATGGAGGAAGTGGTGGAAAACCAGAGCGCAAGAAGACAAAGATGAATATTTGGCAAAGAAGAGAGAATGCAGAAGAATAATAAAGGACGCAAAGGACAAGGAATGGGAGAACTTCACGAAAAAGTTAGAGGAAGACTTAGGACAAAACAAAAAGATGTTCTATAGTATGATGAGGAACAAAAAGAGAGTGACCGAAAGTGCCAAAACAATGCAAAATGAAAATGGAGTCATGGAGGAAGGAGTGGAAATGAAAAAGTTGTGGAAAAGGTATTTCCAAACACTGTTGAATGAAAACTATGAGGAAGAAGAGGAAGACGAAAATGAGGAGCAATGGGAGAGAGGGGAAGAGATAAGTTGGAGGGAAATAGAAAAGGCGGTGAAAGAGATGAAAAGTGGGAAATCCCCAGGACCAGATGAAGTATCATCAGATATGGTAAAGGCTTTGGGAGCAGTGGGAGTACATTGGTTGAAGAGAGTCTTCACATGCGTATGGAGGGAAGGAAGAGTGCCTGACGACTGGGGGAAAGGTGAAATAATAACAATACACAAGAAGGGAAGTAGAAGACTATGCAAGAACTATAGAGGAGTAACATTAATAAGCCATGTTGCCAAAATATTTGAAAAAATAATTTTTAACAGGATTAAGGACGTGATAGAGGACCAGATAGGGGAGGAACAACATGGGTTTAGGAAGGGAAGAAGTACGATCGACTTGATTTTTGCAGTGAGACAAATGGTTGAAAAGCACTGGGAGTTCAATAAAAAGTTAATACTGGTGTTTATAGATGTCGAGAAAGCCTACGATTCTGTTAAGAGAAAAAGTATATGGGAGAGTATGGAAAAAATAGGAGTGACAGAAAATATGATGAAATGGGTTAAGGAATTGTATAGGGTGCACAAGTGCAGAGTTAGGACATGTGATGGTAATACAGAATGGTTCAAGGTAAAGAAAGGGCTGAAACAGGGGAGTGTTCTGTCTCCGATTCTTTTTAATGTAGTTATGGAGATAATGATGAGAGAAATTAAAGAGGAGACAAATGAAGAGATGAAGATAATGATGTTTGCTGACGATATTCTGATGTGGGGAGAAAACAGGGAGGAGATACAAGAACAACTGGACAAGTGGAGTAGGAAGATGAGGGAGAGAGGGCTGAGGATAAGCAAGGAAAAAAGTGAAGTAATGGTAGTAGGAAGGGACACAGTTTTGGAAGAAGATATATTGGTAGATGGAAGTATACTAAAAAAGGTAGATGATTTCAAATACCTTGGAACGATGGTGTCAAAAGATGGAAGAATGGAACAGGAAATAAATGCCAGATTAGGAATGGGAGCGGGATTCTTCCGGACGGTGAAACACCTAGTATGGGACAAAGAGGTACCAAGGAGGGCCAAGGTAATGATGTTCAAGAATTACTATAGGCCTATAATTACTTATGCGGCAGAGACATGGCGGATGTCAGAAAGGGAGTGGAGTAGAGTACAGGCAGGGGAAATGAGGTTCTTGAGAGCAATAAAGGGAAGAACTCGAAGAGATAGAATTAGGAATAGTGAGATAAGGAAGGATGTAGTGGAGGAGAGTATAAGAGAAAGAGTGGAACAAGCAAGGTTGAGGTGGTATGGTCACGTAAAAAGGATGAGTGTAGAGAGGTTGCCGAGGAAGATGGAGGAATGGGAAATGGAGGGAAGGAGGCCCAGAGGAAGACCACGAAGAAGATGGCTGGATGGAGTGAGGACAGACGTGGAAAAGAGAGGGAGTGTGTGGGGGGAAGTGGTGAGAGAGGAGATGTGGAGGGACAGGAGAAGATGGAGAGGCTTGGTGACAACCCAGACCCAGGATTGACTGGAACGGGACCGGATAAGTAAGTAAGTAAGTAAGTATTTTAGGTGAAAGGAAAACCTGTTTCACAGAACCTGTATAAGAGGACAAATCTTCTTGTTTCAATCAGTGCTAACATGCTTAAATGGTCTATCAAATTAAAGGATTCTTTTGCGTGTTTCGAAAAACATTTAATGTTTCAAACGATATATGAAGAGGTACTCAATTAAGAACATTCAATTCAATGATATAAGGAACGATGAGCTGTTTTTAATGCCGTGCTAGACAGAGTGCAGTGGGTGATAAATTAAACATGAGACATTCAGGTTTTTCCCATTAATAACACCTAACGCATAAAAAAAAGAGCAATATACTTATTCGTTTTAGTGAGGGACACGCTGAGCAACTTGCAGACAAGAATCTATCATCCTCAATTCATTTTTTAAATAATTAATCAAGGATGTCCAACAAGACTTACCCTCCAGTCGACATGAGAGTTGTCTCTGTCACTGATATCCCGAGACAAGGGACACCTGTGAGCCGCCACCTTCATGTATTCCCGCAGGCGCACAGGGAAGTCCACATCTCTCAGCTGTAACAGGTAAGTGTCCGGCCCACTCTGGTAGCTATAGCCATGGACAGTAACATTCAGATTAAGTGAAACTACGAGAAATTTACTTAACAACAGTAAATCCCAAAATAATCAAGTTAAATGATAAACGAGTATTTAACATTTTTCTTAAGACCCTTCCTAGTGATGTACTTAAAAAACTTCAAAATCAATAGTAAATATTCACGTTTATTTCTGGACACGTCCATTTAGCATACAATGTATGCATAATCGGGCTCCAGCAGTTACAGTTGAAGTACACTATTTAAATACAGTCTGTCACACATATTTTCATTCTTTTTTTACTTCTAGTTAATTATGTATTTACTATACCTACTTTAATTACGGTAGCACTGTTTTCTGCAAGTGTTCTTGTAGAAGACTCACTAACATAACTTTAATGTACATAGGTCGTATTCAAAGAATTATTTGAAGAGGACTTCTGATTCATACAATTTATTTTTTCACTAAAAAAATTTAATAAAAATACTTATAAACTAAAATAAGATTGGTAACTAAAACAAATTTTTTATGTTGGTTTTTTAAATGTTATTTCAAGGTTAAATAGTGATATTTTTAGCACCAGTACTCACACACTCACTGTGCTAATTTAAATTTGCATTCAAATTTTAAACAATTATTAAAAATAATGATGTCAAACACAAACTTACTGGCTTTCAGATTTGATTAGTCCCAGCTCGTAGTCGAGCGGTTGTCTTGAGGGTATATGGTCTTCCCAGGAGCGTGGAGTGTGAGATTTACGGCTACGGTCTGGTGGAGGTGTGGCGTCCGGTGTGTATTCCCGGCCTGGCGGGTAAACCATGCGGGATGGATGAGTATAGGCTCCACCCAGCGGCATGCGGCGGTACCAAGTACGACAAGACGCATTGCCGTACCAGTCCCTGTAAAAGGTGGACACAATGAATAGAAAATTCAGAAACACAATAAATTACATTCTTTAAAGAAGAGTAACCTTAAGTAGGTGGTGTCATGTGTAGAACTTAAGGCTTTCTGTAACAATAGGTTATTAACCCTTTAGAACACATACTGAAAACATAAGCTTATCATACCATTTTCGCAATGGTGAAGCCCACCATATTGCTGTATAAAAGGCAAGTGACAAGCGGTTGTGTGCATTCTGTATGTTGTTACTGTCTAGGCAACCAACTAACTATAATAATTCAATGCTTTTGTACATTTGATTTAACATTTTCATAATAAAAACTTGCTTACTTTTGTCAAATAACAAATTACATAATTTCCAGTATTATGTTTTAGTCAATTTTATTACAGCAACATCTATAACTTCTAAAGGATAAAACTTTTAAACAGCACAGAGCTGTAACTGTTATTGAACACATTCTGAAATTTGTATGACAGCTATAAATGTTCAACTTGAGAAAACAAACAACTTAGCCAAAACACACATAACCTAAACACACAAATATGGCTTCCACAATTTCCATGGTGTTGAAAATAAAATATATTTTTTTTTATATTCCTAAACTCATTTACTATACAAAATACATCAAATGTTTTAAATTCAGTATGTAGTTAGTTTAAAACTGCTTCCTGGTTCTTTTAGTGTGTTCTGCAAATATCATTTTCTTGCCATCTGGTCATTGAAGGGTTATATCTGGACCATAACAAAATGAATGTATAGAACAATAGAATATTTATTTTTGCCTGGAAGTGTGTGTAAAAACCAAACAACATATTGATCTTTGGTGCTATAATGAGCCAGCTGCTGCTTTATATTTATTTTGTTTTTGCTGTTCACACAAGTGGCATTTTTAAGAAAGAATTCAAACATTGTTAAGGGACAACAATACAAATTTCTATGGCAAATTTAAGTGCGCCTTTTGCATTGGAAGTAGAAGTGCTAACCACTAGGCTATCAAGAGGCCTAGTGGTTATTATTATTATTATTATTAATTTAATAATGAATGTTAACACAACACAGTATGCTGGCCCTACTGGTTTGATGGCTCATTTGTGACTTATATTGTGTCAGACTGAGGGGAACTCTAAGGCAATTAATGTGTTAAACATTCAAGTTGAGGATTATAGTGATTAAAATGATCCATTTATAATTGAATAAGTTAGGACCTATCTTTTTGTAATTTGAATTTATCAATATCCACTGTAACAATTGATAGTGATTAATAGAAATGGCTGAGTAAGTGTAATTAAAAAACACATGATTACGTTTTCGTTATAAGTGCATACCAGCATCCTTTGTAAGTAGATAACAGTTCAAACTACCAGAGTTGTCTTTATTGCTGTAAAATGTGTTTATCTTTTACTGTTACAACAGATTACTTGATCTCAAACAGATTAATTTTTTTATAAGTATTAGAATAATGATACATTTTGTCAAAAACAGCTAAGATACACATTTTTTCTGCACATAACTTAAATTTCTGGTACATTGAATGTTATGCTGTAACTGGTGGCTGACTCACTTGAGGAGGTTGTAGTAGTTACGAAGTGTGTCGGTGGTGATGTTGTACTGGTTCTGTGGCATCCGGTCAGCCAAGTTGAGCCAGGGGTGTCTGAGGGCCGCCTTCACATCCATCCTGCCCTCGGCGTCATACACCAGTAACTTGGAGACAAAGTCCCTGGCCTCCGCAGACAGGTTGGCCCACAGGTCTTCACGCCACTGCCACTTCTGTTCCTTGATGTTGGTCAGAGTTGTACGGTCATCCACCCCTCGGAACATCGACACTCCAGTCAGCAGCAGGTGGGTGATTATACCCAAGGACCACATGTCGGCAGGGAAACTTACACCCTCACCTTTCACCACCTCAGGTGCCACAAACTCCGGCATTCCTAAAAAAAGTACAATTTATATAAGAGTAGTATTTAAATAGTTTTTTAATTAGCAGATTGTGTTTTGATAGAAGTACAAAACATGTGAACGTACTTATGAAAATCGGTTAGTTCAAGTTTAAAGAGGCACTGTGCTCTTTAATTTTTGAATTATGGATAACTTAGGTTTGCAGTGAGTGAACCATCAATATTACTGTTCTCATTTTAGGTATATACATGCAAATCTGCTCCTGTCCAGTTCATTCCTGGGTCATTCATTAGCCTCCGCCATCTATCTGTCTTTCCACACCCCTTCTTAGGTCAGAGGTCAATGAAAGAATGAATAACATTTTATCGTCGTTAAGCCAGTACAAGCAATAGACATCGTAAAAATTATAAAAAAAGTATAGAACAATAGTAAAAATAATTCTGTTATAAATACATGAATACAATACATCGACTTCTTAGACTTCAATTTGGTTCATATAATTCTCTTAATGTTAGGTGCCCATACCACCTAATTCTTCATTTCTCCTGCTTGTATCCTGCTCTAATTTCTCTCTGTCATCTTCCAAGTCTCGGCTCCATATGTAACTAATATTTAAACTTATTATCAGCAGGGGCATACTAAGTATTACATATTATTCATTTTAGCTTTCCTTGGCATTCTCTTATCCCACACCAGGTGTTTCAAACTTTGGTAAGATCTAGCACCTTTCTCCAACCTAATAGATCTCTTGATCTAATCATTTTGGATAATATTTTTGAATTGAAGGGGAAAACTCTACTATATACACTGAAGAATCCAATAAGACCATGTGGAAATTTAAAGCTAACAGAAACCGTAACGATAGCTTCCTCTTGTTTATTAGTTCTGTTATTTTAAAAACTAGTGCTCAAAATCCTTTCGCAAACTACATATAAGCACTACTATGGGGTAATACGTTAGAAACCACACTATTTTCTGAAATACATTTAGAATAACTTGTCCCTTGGCCTTAAATTGAGAAAAAAAACTAAACAAGACCACAAGATAAATGTAGGAATTTGATTCAATTCAATTCCTTTATTTACACAAAGATTTAAATACATATTTGAAAGTGTTTTACATTAATAGCATGTTCAACTTTGATTTTTTATATATTTTCTTTTTTATAATTGTAAATGTGTCCATTTATTCGAAATTGGTCTTGAGATTAAAAAAATTCAAAATTAAAAAAAAAAAAACAACACATTTACAATTATAAAAAAGAAAATATAGAAAAATCAAAATTAGTTGAACATGCTATTAATGAAAAACATGATATAAATTTTAATTCTACAAGTGTAATTTTAAAAGAACCCTTATGGATCAAAAGAAACCAAATTTTGAAAGTGCATGTATGGCAGTTTGGAAAGATGAATGTATTTTCCAATCGTCTCTAAATTTTAGTAACACATTTTTACCTTTAATTCAATATGAAATATCATAAAACATTGAAAACTCAACCATATTTTAATTCATATTAATTCTTATCAAACTTAAATTTAATTTGACTAGTATTTAATGTTTTACATGTGATTTTTTGTTATTTTTATTCACATATGTTTTCTGTTTATACTGTATTTACCACTGAAGATGCCTTAATCGGCGAAAGCGCTCCTGATGAAAATTAAATTTGTGGAATTTACTAAAAAATGACTTTCTATTTACAACCAAACCAATTCCATCAAGAATATACAGCAGAAAACAAATAAACATTCCCAACAAAAAGACAATAGCTCATTATAATTTTAAATCAACACATCCTTATGAAAGTAAAAAAAATATTTACATCACAAGGCTTTTGGTTGGGGGGTGAGATGTTCAATTCAAACATTAGGATGTTGGAAAACATAGTCTCTAATCTGTTGTTTGTCAGTTGGATAAAGGAGCTACATTGTTATATTCCTATAGTTTAATTTTTTCTCAACAATTTGTATTATCTGGAGTGCAGTGTCAAGGAATACAGTGTGTCAAGGAAAGATTGTCCTTGCTGTTATTTTTTCGATTCTGCATCTAATTAAGAACAAAAAAATAAAGTTTTTTTAATATCGCTCCATTTAGGGTCTGTCTTTATGATTTTTACAAAAACATAAATAACTTGAGAATGGTTTGACCAACTGACTTAATATTTTGCTAACTTTTGTAAATTACTAAATAGAAAAAACTTAGTTATCTTCATAGGCAATTGAAAATGTTTAAATAATAACTTTTGGTTTACAAAATATTTGCAGTTAAAATGTTTAAACCGCAAATATGGAAATTACCACCACTTAAAAATGGGTAAAGATAACCCAATGATTAATTTTTACTGTTTATTAATGTTTACCTAAAGAAATATAAAGTTAAACTATTTTTGAGTTACTTATTTTTTTTGGTATAAAAACACAGATACTAAACGGAGCGGAATTTGGAAAAAATCTTAGATGTAGGATATGAAAATTAACAGCCAGGACACCTTTTTTACGACACCCTGTATATCAGACACTGTATCTGTGCTCGTTAATCTTTGTGGCCACAGATGCCTGACTAAATATAAGCAATATACAGATTATTATTTATTATTTTTAACTAGTATTTTTTTAGTATCTTACTTTTTACTAATGCACTGATATATGATCTATTATAGTAAAAAGACTACTATTTCTATTATTTTCAATTTGTTGTAAGGTATTATGAGAGGGTTCAATCGCTCTAACTTAGCCATTTGAAATTTTTTCTAAACAATCAGAACCTAGAATGTTTTACTATTCTACATAATTATATATATATATATATATATATATATATATATATATATATATATATATATATATATATATATATATGATAGTTATCTTTCTTACACATTTCACAATATCTACATTTTTCTGACATTGTGTCTATAATCCAGTGATGTTACAATATCTTGTAGTGTTATTATTCTACTTAACACTAGAACAATAAAAAAGCATATGTTCAAACGTGTATGTTGATTTTTTTACGGTAAACTAAAATCATTATCAAACTTCAAAATGCAATAAGATTATAAATAAACAGGCAATTTAATTTAATTTTTAGCTTGTTCAACAGAGAATACTGAAAAATATATTGCATAATAAATGGTTTGAGAAGAATTGTAATGCTCGTGTACAAGCAGAATTTATCACCATTGAAAAGCTGATCAGCAGAGCAGGGTTGGAACACTCAACTAAGGTGGGTTGATCATGTTGTACGTAAGAATAAATGAGCAAAAGCAAAGGTCCAAAATAAGAGATTGAAAGATAATCTTAAAATTATTATAAACATTTTCAATATAAGAGGACATTGGGAACAGTTAGCAGGATGTGGTGGATTGGTCAGGAACGGAGGGAAGTGGTCAACTGGAGCTGGAAACACAACCCAACATTTGTCAATACAATTGTATGTGTAGGAGGGGTGGGTGGGTCATCACTACAGTCTTATTTGTAAAGTAATATGTGACTTAACATTTAAAAACCCAAGATTTATATTAATACATTTTTAAAATTTAAGAAGATAATATATTTCAAATATACTGTTAATATAAAAGGAGAAAAAGGATAGTATATCAATGATTGGAATAAGAAGGATTTGGAATAAATTACAATTGCCTAATTTAATAACTGTGCACGTGTTGACCAAAGACAACTGACAGATAATGTGTTAGTCTATATAAGACTGGATTGAAATTTACCTAAAACAAATTCATTAAATATTTACTTTCATGTTAATTATTAATACGGAAAAATAACATCCTCCAACATTGTACAATAAAGAAAACGAGGATCACCACTGAATATAGGGATAGCAATATTCAAAATGGTAGAAGGGAAACAACTCACCATAGTCTAGAGGGGCCAACCTGCCATATGCGATTCTCCTGGCGAGGCCAAAGTCACAGATTTTGAGGTCATCACCTCCGGGATGAGCAATGAGTAAATCACCAGGCTGAAATAATCAAGACAATAGATTAACATTCGTGTTATGTCATTTTGTTAAACAATATAGTTGAGTATAAGTAAATCAAGTTGTTTAATTCCAGGATAGATTTTCTGCTACTTGTATATCATGTTTTGTGTTAGTTTGTGATTAATTTCATGGGTAAATTTTTGGTGTTTAATTTACATCAATTAACTACTTTGTGATAGTTTAGTTGCCGACTTGGTCAGAATATTGTATTAAAACTATGGAGTATCTCTTGGAAGGTCACCTTTGTTCATTACTGTTTCCTCCTTTGACACAAGTTGCTTTGGTTCTTTAAGCAGGCATTAAGTAGATCTTGCTTTTAAAATATTTTTGTTGTTGTATTACAATAATCAACCAATTTTTATGATTCTTTATTGAATTTTTTGTGATTTTATTAGTACATCAAATTTTAATTATTGCCTTTTTAGACTGCCATTAAATGGGTCTATACTCTAGTTATTGGCCATACTGGATTCGGAAATACTGTAGTATTAGATGTATATGTGGATACACATGACTATGCTATAATTATGTTCTACCAATACTCATGCAGAAAGAAACTTAGTTTCAAGTGACAGAATTGTGTTCTAATCTTAAACAAAACTTAGTTATTTATCTTTTTAGATTTTTATAATTTTTCCAAGAAAGGCTTGCACCTTACAAAAATCGAGTCATTTACTTTGGGAACTCACCATTCAGTACAATTAGGATTAATGTAGGAATACTACTAAAAAAAAAATCTTTAGAACATGAACATGTATGTTACTGAGGTGGATGATAACTTTACTGTTCTCACTTTCATGCTTGAAACTGATGATATAGCGAAGAACACAGTTTCTTGCTTCAGATAAAAAGGTTGAAAGGCTTGTATATAACTTTTTTCATTACAGATGTCACTAACACTTCTCTACAACTTATTATTGATGTGCAGAATGACAATATTTTCATACCAGATTTGCTAAACATTCTTAATATTCTAAAAAATATTCTTAACATTCTAAAAATTCTTAAGGCTTGAAACGCTTTCGTGTTACAACTCGCGTCTGGCTGCGTAGCTCAATCTGCCTAATATGAGGAGTGGCAGGAGTAGTGGCATGTGCACACGTACCCCCCCTCAAAATAGTCTTTTATAGTGGATTAAAGTGTTAGTCTAAAACCAAAATGTTCAGAGGTTTTCCCCCTCAAACTTTGGTTATATACAGCGGATTTGCTGTTGAGCTCTTTGCAGCTTCGATGGATGACAAAAGAGTCATTGACTGATAAAACATTCCTTGCATCTAAACTGTCCTTTCCTATGATTAGTTCTATTTAATTTGGCAATGAGGAGTTTCATTTTCTAATTTTTCAGCTTTAAGCCATATTCAGTTAAAATTATTACTCATATCAATGTTCGCTTGTTGTGACGGAGTCTGTCCATTTTGTTTTCCACACAGATCAATTTTGTCACATCTGATAAATTTAATTTGTTCTTTTTATAAGTTTGATAAGTTAGGTTTTCAGCATGACTGTCTGAGCACTGAAACTAACTTATACTGGACATTATGTCCTGTGGTATGAGGATTGCTAAGAGCTTCTGTGGGTTTGTAAAAAAGGAATCAGATAGTTATTTGTGCAACTAGTGCGCAAAGTGGCACTTTGCTGCATGAGAGAAATAGTTTCTCAAGTGCAGCAGGAACGTTTTGATTACAAGTTGCACATAACATGTTCCCTACAGTTGAAGTACAGTAGACTATAAAAAGTAACAAGTAATCATGTCATCGCCACCCATTTTGCTAAATAACCAGTCTTATTAAAACTTGTTTAAAAAAATACTATAAGTAAACAAGCCAGAACGTTTGACAATAACAAACACTACATAAACTGTTGTTTACACCTGGTGCTGCCAACTTAATTATTTCAAGTGTACACAACGTTAATTGTCTAAGGCTAATAGATGTATTATTTGTGTATTTCAATTAAAAACTTGGATTGCGGTAAAGTAAAAGGAACGTGGCAAAGTAAAACGAGTGCGGTAAAGTGTTTAGATGCAGCAATCACCTACTTTATGACTTGTATTAAATGCAGGAAAAACAGCCACTTTGTTAGGCAACTGTAGGAAGAAGTATTTATTGGTTGTTGTGTGCTTACTTTGCTGTATAAGAGTTGAAATGTTGCTTTTAACAATTTATTTAATGATTTGTAGTAAAGAATCATAGATGTTTTCCATTATTTTTAGTTTAGTTTAGATGTTTTTTTTTCAATTTAGTTTATTTTCTTTACATACTTTCATGGTGTGCATATTTAAGAATTATCGAGGGCATTCTTCTATTTTTTGGTTTCCAAAACCGGCTGTTTTCTATCGTCGTTAGCTTGGTAGTTGTAGTTCCAGTCAAGAACGCCAGTATTTTGTATAAGTTTGTAGGTTAAAATTTCAGTTAGAATGCTTTTCTACTTTTAGGAACCATATGTCTGCTTTCTGCCATCAATTATTTTTGGCTGTTTTGAACATTTATTGTGGATTCATTATTATTTTTAAAATGTTTTAATGGTTCCCTTTTATGCAATTAAAAAATTAAGCTGAAAAATTTCCTTATTTTTGTTTGGTTGCAATTAGAAGTTTTATTATTATTGTTTTTTCTGTAATTATTCAAAATGGACATTACAAGTAATACGAAATGTGAAGTGCTTATTTTCATTCATTTTTTAATGAACAAATTGTTTAGTCTACTAAATTTATCAACAAATTAAGCAAACTTATGGTGAAATTGCCATGAAAGTGAAAAAATATTTTTTACAAACTCAACAATAAATTTATAAGTAAGATATATTGCAAAATTATTTGTATAATAGATATAGTAAATTTCCAAATCTGCAAACAGAGGCAAAAGTGCTACATAAAGACATAATGTATTTGTATTTAGTGCATTTAATACTTCATAAAACTGCTGACATTTTGTCAAATTAGTTATTATTTGTAATCTGACAATTAGATACAAAAAGTATTTCTGAACCAAAACTAAAATACGCACCGTGAGACCCAGATGAGCGATGTTTTGGTCATGCATATGCTCCAAGCCCCACAGAATCTGGCGTATGTATCCTGCGATTTCTGACTCTGTCACAAAGGTCTGTTTGGTCAAATTATACAACAGTTCACCTCCAGAAGCACTATTGAATTGTTAAGGAATATTTACTTTCATAAATCACATGCACAATTAAAAAAAAAATTGCAAAAATTAATAACATGCATAAAATAAAGAGGAAGACATTTAACATAACAAAAAGGATACATCTCAGTAACGAGAGTGAACGTGTGAGGTCCCTCGTAGGCGTCATAGAGTCTTATCAGCTTCTTGTGATTGAGCTGATTCATCATTTCTAGTTCATTACGCATCCACGACCGCAGCTCGTGTTTGCCATGCATCACTTTGGATGCGTAGTTTCGACCTGAAACAGTTTAATTCCTTGTTGAGTTCTCAGTTAATTTGTATATCCACTGAGATTACATGAAAAGAATTTAATAACACTCTATTAAATCATATGTTTTCAATTACTCTTAGTATTATATTAAATCAAATGTTTTTTAAATGCTGTTCTATTTGACAGTTTTATGTAAATAATGTGTACTGTGCTGTATCAAATATATTTCTGATTTATTGTAAACTTACTGTGTAATTAATACAAAATTAATATAAAAAAAGGTTTCGAGGCAAGTTCCAAAGATCGAATCCCCAACTGAGCTAATGGTTGGTACTTCACTTGTTGAATGAAGTTCACGCACAGGCCTGTAAGGCTGTGAAAACTGGCGAGTGAAGTTTTTTTTAATTAAAGTTAAATTAACATATATCAATATACTGGTCAACGGACAGCAGTACAATACTGACCAGTGAGTCGTTCAACAGCGTGGTACGTAATGCCCTGAGTGCCACGGCCCAGTTCATCCCCAAGATCGTAGAAGTCACCCAGCAGCTTGGTCTTGGGTTTGACGTTACGACCTCGGCCATACGTCAGGTAGCCGTAGTCTGCCTCACTCTCCTCAACTCGGAGCATCACTGAGCTGGAGATACTGCCAGCAATGTTCCTCGCCGACACGCTGTACAATCCTTCATCTTTGGTGATGGCGTCGTTGATAATAAGCACACATAGGTCAGGTTCAATGTGCTGTATCTACAATACAACACATGTGTTTACTTTGAATTCACTTATAATTGATTTGATACTCACAAGAGTTGATCAGTTTTCCTATTTCTTGCCAATTCATGCAGAAAAACATTCATTATAAAAGCTTTTTGGTAAACCATATTTCTTATTAGTTAATAGAACGATAAAAATAAATGTTGGAAGTTGCAAATGATGTTGGACGTTCAATTAGCAATTCATGCAAAAAGGCTACATTGACTGCTGACTACGATGATTTTCCACAGGTGAAAAAACTTGTCGAAAGATCAATTAGTACTAATTAAAAGCAATTCAGCATTGGTTTATTTCTAAGAATAAACAACTATATTGTGAATGTAAGTGTAAAAAATATGATTCATGAACCTTAGGCAGTATTGAGTAAAAGTATTGAAAACTGGGTAGGAGAAACATTTGAAGTTCAAAATTTAGATACCTGATTATTTATTTCACACAACAGATCAATTAAATATATCTAAATAGGTTAAAATTTTGAGAAAAAATTTTGAGTAACCATAAAAGGGTAAACAGAAGGCCAGAAGAAGCTGGAGAGACTGACAATTCAGTGCAGAAGTGAAAGGGAAGTGGGACTGGATATAAAAATTTAACTGAAGAATCAATCAAGTGTAGAGTAAAAAAAATGTGGTAGTGAAATTTAATGGAAAACAAAGAAAGCAAGTAGTAGTAAATCGTGGGCCATCAGTTGTAATTATAGTTTGTTTTTAAAACTTACTGATAACGGATATTTGAGAAAAAGGAACAACTTAAAGTCAAAACATACACCATTATGAAAATTAAATAAAGAAAACAAAACAGTCAATACGAAAAGGGTACAAACAGCTTTAAAAAATTGACTTGTAAGTTTAAAATAATTTCTCCAGAATAAATATTACAAAACTCCTCAAAATAACCACACTGACCAAACTGGCAAACCAAAATTTCACAGTAGACGTGGTTCAGTAGAGAACAAATTGTCACAGAAACCTTCTAAGTTCAGGTCACATGCACATTCATGAGTAAAAACAGTTCACCAACAATGATCGGAAGGAGTTAGGGCAGCAAAAATGTGAAAAAAATCACTGCATTCAAATAAAATACTTGAAACTTGGTACTCCCACGAAGAGTTTAGTAAAGAAGTATACTCATGCTTTGTGTGAAAGACATAAAAACTATGAAATTAACACAAGTAGTTGAAGTGATATTTCAACTTTTACTGGTTACATTTGTACGATGATGATAATATATAACCCAGTACAACACAAGATGATTCCTGTTCCCAACTCCAAACTGCTTCCTAGAAACTACATTTCTAGGGCAGAATCGGGAAAAGTACAAATCTGCCGATGGTCATCACTTGATAGAACAACTCATACGAACCTTCCCTCTGCTGCTGTCATTGACATCCTCGCTGGACTCAGGAAAGATGTTGATTAGATGTTCAAGCATCTATGCATTAAAAGCACAAACAATGTTTTGTAAAAATAAACTACGAAAAAATTCCAAAATATGTCCATTTAAAACATTTCAGTTGAGAAGCTAATCATAAAATAACTTTAAACAAAAGTAAAACTTATTTTTTAATGTTTGAAACTGATATAGTTGGCATTATAAAATTCAAAAAGGATGAAAAAATCATATTTTTAGTAAAAGGATAAGAAAAAAATATACAAGTTTTACACCAGACATGTTAAAGCAAAGCAGATCTAGGCGAACAGAACTAAACTAAATCTTCATATATGTAAACAAAAGATTAGTGTACCACTCAAAACATGGTTAATTTGGAGGCAGCAATTATTTTTATAGAAATATAATAAAAATCAGCCAAGTTTTTGAGTAAACAAAATTCAACTAACATAAATATACACAACATAAATAGCACGAGAAACATATTTTTAAAGCTATTCCTTATACTTCTCTGATATAATAAGAATTAGAACAAGTAATTATTATTGTAGACTTGGAAAATGACCCAGAGAAATTTGAGCAGGATAAATGTTTGGGAAATTAGTTTTTTGAGAGCAATTATGGGTAAGATAAAAAAAGTACTGAAAAAACGAGAATAAGAGTTATGGTCATGTTATGAAAATGCGAGAGGACAGAATACCAAGAAAATTGGGAGAGTAAGAATAATACCAATGGGAAGACTGAGAAGTAGATGGATTAACAATGTGAGAAGGGATTTATAGAGAAGAGGAGCAGTGTGGGATAAGGTGTGTGAGGGGGGAGCTGTGAAGAGACAGAGATAGAAGGCAGAGGCTAGTGAACACCCAGACTCAGGAATAAACTAGACGGGAGCGGACATGTATTATTATTTGGAGATGTGGGTGTTTACACATCTGTGTGGAAGAGGGTGTGACGCTGAAGCTCTCATTTTATGTGAATCAGCCCGATAAACCATAAAACAGTGTTTTGATTTTGGAAGTTGCTTAGCATGGAAATTTTAGTTACATTAATACTACGTTTCTAATAAAAGTGATCATAACACTTTGTCTCTTCTAAGTTGGAGCTGAGATGTGTAAGGGGGAACTGAGGAGAGACAGAGATAGACGGTGGAGGCTAGTAAATACCCTGACGCAGGAATGATCTGTATGTATGTAGTAGGCATAAGTTAGAAATATTTGGGCAATGATTTTAAATTATCTAGATTTCACATCATTAATCGAGAGAAATACAGCTACCAATAAACACTATTCTACTGCCATCGCACTACAAATGTTGTTTGTGATACTAACAGCAGCTCAAGTTGAAAACTGATAAACTAGACAGTAATTTTACACATAATAAAAAAGAAATGAACGAGATTAAAATGATCCTACTTACTATAATCTCCTAGCACATTTTCTGAACACATCATATTAAAAAGTCTTTCTTAAAAATAAAAAACCAACCTAACTTCAATATTTTGTTGAGTGGGAAGTCTGTTCAGCGTCATATAATCTTGATGTAAGTAAGATGGTCTGTCAGACATAATAATAAAGCTTAAGTGAATATCAATTAAATGTTTAAAAAAATTTGAGTAACCGAAGATATCAATCAATGACATTGAGTTTTTTAGAATACCTTGAATTACATGAATTTGTGCAAATAAACCTTATGAAGATAAAATATAATTTATTTCATCATCTACATTTAGAGATTGCTCCAAATTGCCACAAAGACATATGTTGCTGCAGGCAAAAACTTTCACAAATACAAAATAATAGAAAAGAAAACATAGTTCTAGTCTTTTATATTAACATTGTATTTGTGTGTGGGTAGGCAGGAAGGTAGGCAATAAATGTCGCTCTGCATTTCCCTAGGGTGTTTTTTCATCTTTGATTTCAAATGAAAAAGAAAATAATATTTGTTTCTTGACTATTAAGTTAAATTGCATCTATCAAGGAAACTTGAATTGTAATTACAACTATCAACAAGAGAATACTTATAATTTATACTGGATAACATGTGGCAGATTGACATTTCAAGAAAAAATGGCTGGATGATTAAACGATTTTCTTATTTCACTAACCTTTATCCTGCTAGAAGACGCCAATGGTTGCCAGTCCTTATACCACTTGATGTCTGGGTAAGGCACACCCACTATCCGTGCCTCCAGCCGACCAGATCGACGGACCATAACAACTGTCTCTTCAGGCCGCTGAAGGAATTCTGGGTACTCAGCAATCTCAAGCCGCACCCTTTGGCGAGCAATGCCATGTTCGTTGGTGGCTACAGCCTCATACAGCCCGACATCTCTTTCCAGCATTCTAAAATTACAATCAAAGGTGCAGTTGAACAATTGTCATCACTGCTGAGTTCACATTTAATACAAATGATATACATTTTTTCCCAATAAAGGGACCTTTAACAGTGTATATAATATAAACATTTCAATTTTATTACTGTTGCACATTTGTTATTTTAATGTTTTTCTCTACACAATTATGAGAATAAATATATAGGGTATTTTTTATGTAATTCTATTGAACAGCTTTCCCACAAGTAAGTATTGAAAAACGCATCACAAGACTGCCATATAACAGTTTCCACATTGTATTATTCGTATCTAATGAATATATTTAATAATTTTTTAAAGAACTCTTAGAGTGTTTTCATTATTAAAACGCTGATTGTCAATATATTGTGAATATGAGAGGCGAATGAGTATGATGAGTGTGGTCATTGTTACTAACAAGGTCCGACTGTTCCTCCAGAAAGAGCTATTTACTATTAGCCCAATAGTTAGGGCAACTAAGGGACCTACCTCTTTACGTGGAATCCGAACCACGTAGTGTTGGTCTGATTTTCAGGTAACTGACAAGCCTGACACTCGGTTATCTCCCCTACACAACACCTGAACATTGACTACCATCCAACATGGACATCAATGGCAGAGAAGTGTGCAGACGTTGTGTTGGTATTAAGAGGACCGATCATAAAACCTATCGCCTACAATGTTCTCAACACTTTGTTCCCAAGTAGCTGGGACGTACAGTAAAATTTTCACAGACAACAGTAAAATTGGAGCTGGAATCTGATATGGCACCAGCATGTAAAATCGGTTTTTCACACATAACGGCAAGACTAGGTTAATTCCTGTAAACGGCATAATTATTTCTGCTGTGGCTGCTGGTGAAGTAAATGTGCCTGAATGTTAATATGTTACAATATATGCCATAATGCTTTGAATGTATTAAAGCGGAAGATACATTAGTTAAAATGAAGTCTACAGGATTCACCCTTTTTTATGTGTTTGGTACTTAACGGGTAGTTTTTATATTTTGTTTGTAAATTAATTACTTATGCATGAGCAGTGAAGTTTCTATTTTTTGTCAACATTTAACAAAATGTGTTCAAAAGACACACACACATGTAATAGCAAATAAAACTACTCCCATCTCTATTCTTACGCTGCAGTCTGTGAGAACATTCTGGTATAGTTGCATTGTGCATGACTGCGGGCATTTAATTTGTTTACAATTGGACTGCATTTCTGTCAACTATGCCAAGCCGGGTGTTTAGAATATATTATTTTACACAGATAGTATATTATCTTCCATATTATTAAGATACATGTATATTTAAAAATAGTTCTTTAATTAGCATAAAACGTGTTAGTACATATACAGTACAAGTAAACGTCACACAACACAAATTTATTACAATATAAGCACAAAATGCACAAATATATTACAATACAAGTACAAAATGCACAAATATTATGGAGATCGATTTCGGTGAACCACGTTCACCTTCCTCAGACCAGAGGGATTCACAAAATAAATCTTTTAATTTGTGTTGTGTGATGTTTACTTGTACTGTATGTGTATTCATTATTATAGACCTGTTTTTATGTTTTGTTTTAAACAAAAAATACACGCTAATCTGAAATTCATTATTGAAATTATTATTTACATATTATTAAATAAAAGACACTTACTTGTTAATGAAAAGGGAGGCTTGTCCATTCCGTGTGTAGCTAGAGTCGTATCGACCGCCCATTTCAATTGGCTCATCATTGAAGAAGAAACTCATCTTGGGTTTGGGGTAGCCGTACACGAACCAAAACAGGTTACAGTTATGATTCTTCACGCCGTACTGTGTGTCATGCTCTTGGCGAAGGAACCTACGGGAAAAATGTGTACTATAGTAAATAAATAATTCATCTTTATCAATTCATGTAAATAATTTCAACCTTGTTTTAGTTCAACAATGTACATTATAAGCAAATATTATTTTTTAAATTCTTTATATAAATATAAAATAAAAATATGCACCTCAAAGGTTAGGCCTGACTGGAGGTTACAAATCTCGTTAAATTTACCTTTATTATGTTAGAGCATGTAATTTTGTATGAATTTGATTCATGAATATTCTAACAAAAACTTGCATGACATGATTATTTCAGACTTGATTTACTTTTTCCTATTGCTCTATTTATTTATTTTTATTACTGATTTATTTATTTACTTTTTTAAATTTTTGTTTAATTATTTTTTTCTTATAGTTTTATTAATTTATTACTGTGGAATGTTCAAAAGAAAATCTAGTTCCTCTAAACAAAAAAGCCATTTTTTCAGCGTTCTTATAAATTGGTTTTTTCTAGTTACAATTTTAATTTCATTTGCCATTTGATTAAAAATTCTTGGTGCAACAAAGTTTAGTTTTTTTTAAAAAAAGGTTGAATTTGGTTTTGGTATGTGTTTATTATTTGCACTTCTAAGTTTAGATCTTAAGTCAAATCAAGATTATTTCCAGTTGTATATCCGCTCTTTATAAAAAGCAATTTCAAAACTTTAAAAACATAGACTTTTCAGGGGTAATATATTTAGTTCTTTGAATTATGGCATTGTATGATCATATCTGGTCTTACTCTTTATTAACCTTATAAATTTCTTTTGCATTAAAAAATAGGTATTAATTTTGTTTGATAAGTCCCTCCCATACTGAAAGCGCATATTCTAGTCTGCTGTACACAACAGAAAAGTACTTGTTCATTTGAACATTAAAATTACATTTGTATTGATGGAAATAGCACCTTCAAATCACAACCAAGTTTATGAAAATGGTTTTATAAATCACTTATCTATCAAAGCTGGTTTTATCTGACATAATGCTCAAAAATCATCAATGTCAGTGTCTCAATATTTTATGAAATTTTATACCAGCACAAAATCAGTCCGCAAAACTATTCAATTAGAATCTTCCAAAACAAAATCATTATTAATTTTAAGGTGAAATATACAGATCCAAATGTAGACAATATAACAGTATATAAAAATGCACAATTTCATAGTTTTGCAAATGATATTGGTTGTCTAAGCCTCGTTTCCATTCATTAAAGCACAAGGCACATGTGACACGAAAATTATCTCAATGCAGGACATTTTTTGTGCCACACTAGTTTGGTACATTTTCGTCACTGGCACTTAACATGTTGCAGACCATTTTTACACGACTATGTATGTTATGCGACTTGTTTACAGACAAATTTGTAGTAATGGAAATGGGGCTTTATAATTATACAGCCGTTGCACGCAATGAAATATATACAGACTAATATCCTATTTACTTAGGAGCTTCAGCATATCCGTCGTGAGGAGGCCTTTCAATGTCAAAATCTTTAGGGAAATACGGTGAAGTCTCCGGACGGAAATCAATGCCAGGTGGCAAATACGGCATGAACTTGGGTGGGTCCGGCTCCAGCTTCTGCCTGTAAAAAAAAAAATATTTGTTATAAATCAGATTTTATTTCCAAAAGTGTTACGGTACTTAACACTTACATTTTGCCACATCTGGGAGTTACCTGAATGTATTAGATATAAACCAGAGTTGTGTGGGCCTGGAGTTTTTTCTAATTGACTGTATTTCATTATAATAGTTTATAGTTTAAACTAGTTATAAAAAACTAACTTTATTTCATTTGGAACAAAACAAAATAGAAACATCCATGAATTTCAAATTTGTATTGATAATGAGTTTGTAAATGAAGCAGAAAAAATCAAATTTTTAGGTCTGTATGTGGAATAACATCTCACCTGGAATTCACATGTTGACCACATAATCAATAAAATTAACTCAGGTATCTATGCTCTAAAACAATTATCTTTTCTCTGTAGTTTTTCAGTGCTTCGAACTGTATTTTACGCTCATATTCAATCTCAGATATCCTACAAGATACCTGTCTATGGAGGGACCTCAAATCAAAATTTAAATAAAATTCTCAAACTTCAAAAAAAGCTTTGAGAACAATTTTGCGATTAAAAAGTGATGATTCGGTTAAGGAACATTTTACCAAATTAAGAATATTGACAGTTCATAGCCAATATATTTTTGATACAGTCACTTATGTAAAAAATCACAAACGTAATTTAAAAACTTTGAATGAGGTTCAATCTTATAACACCAGAAACAAAGCTACCATAATTTTACCTCATCATAACATAGAAAAGTTTAAGAGAAGCACCACTTATTCTGGAATAAAATTTGTTAACTATATTCCCAAAATAATAAGAGAAGTAGATGATCTAAAAACGTTTAAACTATTCCTTAAAAACTTTTTGTTGCAGAATGCATTTTATTCACTGGAAGAATTTTATTCATTAGGACCACTTTTTTAATGATACTTTTTACTTAGGCCTAGTGTCTTATGTTAAGACAAGGAATATTAGTGATATATTTTAATTAGTATAAATGCATAATGACACTATTCCACGTACAATTATTGTATAAAAGTGAATAAAGAAATTTTGACTTTGACTTAGTTGTCA
Organism: Stictocephala bisonia; assembly: GCA_035578905.1. Taxonomy (NCBI): domain Eukaryota; kingdom Metazoa; phylum Arthropoda; class Insecta; order Hemiptera; family Membracidae; genus Stictocephala; species Stictocephala bisonia. The sequence goes on along the minus strand of JAQJVL010002751.1, from coordinate 57,472 downwards.
GATGTTATGTTGTAATTCACCTCATCCTCAGAAACTCAGATGAGTTAACGGTCTTTTATTATTTTTGGACGGTAATATTTTAAAAGTGATATATTCAACTCTCATATTTTCTTCACATTTAGTTTTCAAATACAAAGACCTGACTTATTTAAGTTTGGGACAAGAGAGAAAAATTAGTTTTCTTAGAAATTCCTTTGATAAGTTGTTTGAAAGTGACACCCACACAAACGTAAGACACAAAATAAATAAAATGTGTGTCACTTTCAAAGGATTATTTTCTGTTGCATCTTACAGATGTCAACGCACCTTTTAGAAGCCACGAGGTGCATAAACTACTTGTTGATATTTAGTTTATCCCTGTCCTAAAGTTAGTTGTCTAATTTACAACTCAATAAGAGTAACTTTTATTACTGATATTCATATTCTTGTTGATAAAGTTTTCAATGCTGTGTTCAAAACACAGAATCTCTTTTATTAAAAATTGTTTTATTATTTGACAGAATGCAATTCAACAGATCATTTAATGAAGATACAATACGCTCTATACATGAATTTATTTGAAAATTCCAACTAATTAGACCTTGCATTGACCTTTAGCATAGTTGAGAGGATATTAAAGAACATATAAGGAAATTAGTTCCAACAGCCATCTGAGTAACATTTTCACCACAAATGAACAAAGTTTCCAAAAAGATATATAAGTTAAGACATAGTAGAGACTGTTTATCAGGGATGCATTTCCATATCTTTTTGTTATGCTGTTCCTATTTTCAGGTATGAAAATAAAAGATCTGAATATATTTTTGGCGTAAAGAAGAGAGGGGTGAGGGTAATTTGTCAACTAAGCAGCCACCAGTCATTTAGAACCTTTTTTAGAATAACAACCTTATGATTTTCCCATTCCTATACATTCTTGAAAGCCTTTCATTTTTTATTTAGATCATACACTTTACCACAATAATTTAAACAATTTTTACGACTACCATTAACAACATAAATACAATACAAACATTCATAAAAGAAATACAACTTCTTCATAAAAGCAGCCATTTTATTTTACAGTCAAAGTGTACAATGCTCTACCCCGTCAAATAAAAATAAAAAAAATGCTCTATGCTTCATATTCGATGTAGACTTACAGGAATTCAAATTCAAATCTTTATTGCAAGAAGTTTACATGCATGGCATTGTCACAATTGTCTTATACTATGATTTAAAATTAACTTTAACATCATTTATAAATTCATCATCATTATATGGACACAGTTTCAACAGATATTTTTTTAGTGTTTTTTTAAATTGAATATTGTTTAAACATTTTATATTGTACGGTAATAAATTAAAATATCGTTTAGATTGCTCAATAAAACTATGAATTGTAGAGCTATATCGACACTGACTAGTCATTATGTTAAATCTATTTCTGGTGCAATAATTATGAACAAATTCATGTCTGTCAATTTCACTAAAATTATTTTTTGCAAAAACTAGGCAGTCTAATATATATATAAAGAGTGTAAACTTAAAATATTGGCTTCTATAAATAGTGGTTTACAATGTTTTCTAAAATTAACATTAAAAATCATTCGTATAGCTCTTTTTTGCAACACAAAAAGTTTTTTTTTATAATTACTACTTCCCCATAGGACAGTGCCATAACTGAGATAGGAATGCACATGTGCAAAATACACACACCGCAAAGCATTGAAATCTAAGGAATCCCTTAGCCTGTTTATTATGAATATACCCTTGGCAAGTTTTTTTGCAATAAAATCTATATGAAACTTCCACTTTAGGTCAGATTCTATATAAATACCTAAGAATTTAACATAGTTTTTTCATGCCTATTATTTAAACTAATACATAAATGTTGGGTTTTTTCTATATTTAAAAACAATTTATTAGATTTACACCAGTCTTCAACTATGCTATTTGTCTCATTTAATAATACAGTAGATGTTAGCAAATCCTTACATTTGTATTTGTAAGACTAAGAAATAATTTTTTTTTTTGCATAAATAAAAAAGGGCGGTCTGGGAAAATTATTTTTTTTTAAAAATAAATCTTTAACCAGGAAAAAAAAAGGTCATTAAAAAAAAATAAATAATAAGACAACGGGAAAACCCAATAAATTTTTTGTTTCCCCTTTGAGAAAAAAGGGGTTTTTACTTTATCCTTTTTTAAACCCAAGAGAAAACAAAACCTTCAAATAAACCCATTTGGGTTTAACCTTTTTAAAAAAAGGGAAATAAGGATTAAAAAATAAGATGAATTTCTTCAAAATACCAACATAAAAAGGCAAGTTTGAAAAATAAAAAATTTATAGCCCACTTAAATAAAAAAGTTTTTTATTCATAAAATTTTAAAAAACAAAAATTCTTTTCCAGCCCTTTTATTCAAAAGGGATTTGATCTTTTGGCCTTTCTTTTACCTCTGTTGTTCTAAATCCAAATTGACTGAAAAATTAAAAAAAATATTTTTCAAAATATAACCAACTAATGGCATTTCCCGGTCCTAATTTTTACTTAAAAAGGGAAAATTTTGATAATTGTACGAATATTAATAGTATTAAAAGAATTTTTCCTTTAAAATACCACACACAAATGAAATTGTATGTTATGAAATAATCATAAATTTTATTAATTTTTGAACTTTTGGCCAATGCAAAAAATTTGTGTTGTAAATAATTTAAAATTTTGAAGTTTGAAACTAAATTTTTTAATCCAGCCTTAAATTTCCAAATTTCTTTGTTTTAAAAAATTTATAAGGCCTTTATATTTTCAACATCCTCCCCAAAATTTTCTGCTCTAAAAAAAAACCACCACACAAAAAATTATAAATAAAAAATTTTATTTAAACCTTTTTCCCAAGCCCACATTAAATGGAAATGTTTGTAACATAAGTTTAACAGTTAAAAAAAAATTTTATTTATTCATTTTTAACCCCGATTCAAGATTCTTTAAAGGAAAATATTTATTACCATTTTTTAAGGTCAATTTACAAAGGAAATGCGCAACCTTTGCAAACCCCGGCCAATGGATCCCCTAAACCAGTATTGGTTCTCCCAACGAATCCTGAAATTGTATTTGGAACGGATTCCAAAGGTTTCAATTTTCACAACAAAAAATTCACAAACCTAAAATATTACAAACACCATTAAACTTGGGGGTGTGTCCCCATTGTTTGGGGGGCTTGTGTTAAATCCATAAAAACCAACTCTGTGAAAATCCAATTTCTTTAAATTTAAAAAATTAATGAAGGCTAGGGGAATTGGGAAGTTTAAAATTAGTTCCTAAACCGGGGAGTAATTGGTTTAATTAACTTCGATGGGCTTGGAAGGAGAAAAGGGGAGAAACATGAACACAAAAATTTTTTATAAATATCAAAAGGGTTTTTAAATTTTGGTTTTTGTTTCCTTCATTTAAAGGTTTGGAAGCCTTTTAGGGCAGACATGTCATGGGGGAATAAGATTAATTTAACACTTTTTCAACAGTTAACAAAACAAAAATTTTATTAAAACATTTTTCCCCAGATCGTAAAAGGGTTTAAGGGTCGGTTTGGGCAAAGAGGATTTTGATGTAACAATGGAAACCATTTTTTTTTTAAACAAAGGGGGGTTTTCGGAATTTTGGTTAAAAGAAATAAGCCATTTTGGGAATAACCGGGGAAACAGGATATAAATTCTTTTGGGTTTTGGGTTGGTTTTGGGACTGGCAAAATTGTTTTTAAAAGGGGTGGAATAGAAACTTCCTTAAAATGACAAGTTTTTTAATGATAGTTTCAAAAAAAATCCCACAAAAGTTTTAAATTTTTTAACACAATGGGATTGTTTTTATGGTATTTTGAGGAAAGGAGAGACCCCGAAAATTGACTTCCACTATTGCTTAGGGGTGTGGGGGGGGGGTGAAATCCATGAGAAAAGGGTTTGTATTTGAAGAGTTTCAAGTTAGTATTAATATAAAAAATATAAAAGGAAGCGCGAGGGGAAGGGTTAAAGGGGAAAGTTTCTAATTTATGTTTCATGGATAAGCGGGTCCAACGGATTTTGGGGTTTAATCCAAAATTTGGTGTTTTTTTAAAATTTATCGGAAATTGGGAACAAATGGTGGGGGGGGAAGGGAAAATCTCATACCTTTAAGTGGGTGTAAACTGAAGTCAAAATTTTTGTTTTAAAGGGAAGGGGTAATGGGAGAGAACAAGGTGTTTTTCAAGGATTTGTGGACTTTGAATCATAAAAAAAGGCCCAAGATCTTGGCGTTTAAAGGGTACCACCTGGAAGGCCATATATTTGGGAGGACAGGGGGGGAACTGTATTGATAAATTGGGGGGATTTTGGTGAGAATAAGGAGTTTTTGGTTTCCAGGGTAATCTTGTAGGTTAAGGGAAAAGATTAATTCTGGAAAAATGGTTTGGTTAGAGAATAATGGGCATTTTGGAAAAGGATAATTTCTTGGGTTAAAGGTTTTTGGACCACCGTGGTGGTTCTGTCTTTAGGAAGTTCAACGGGATGTTTTGGATATGAATTAGGAGACCATAGGATGGCGGAGGTTTTTGTTTGCGGGAAAGGGGGTTTAACCGTAGGAGGTTTTAAAGGGGGTTTTGTAGGTGGGGAAGTTTTTAAAAAGATGGTTGGAAAGGATCTCAGGATTTGGAGTTTTGTGCCCAGGTGGAAAAAGGGTGAAAGAAAGGGCTTGGGAAAAATGCTTTCGGTTTGGGGTTGGTTTTGGGACTGGGGTTAAAGAGGATTTGGTTTTTACACTAGGGGTTGGTGGGTACCCTTTTTTGGAAAGAACAAGTTGGTTGTTGGGGGTATTAAATATTAGGTTATTTTGGGAAAGAGGAAATAGTAGTTTGGTCACGGTGTAGGTTTATGGGGTAGGGAGGTTTTTAGTTTGTTTGGGTGAAGCGTGTTAGTGAAAGGGTATTGTAGTTTTTTGGGAAAAGGATTGGATGGGGAATATCAGTTTGAAGGAAAAGTCCTCCAATAATTTTTTTTTTACATTAAGGAAAGAAAAAATGCCTTAGAAAGGATTGGGCCAGGTGAAAATCAGTATGAAAAGGTTTGGGTAGGCTTTGGAAAAAGGAAAAAAGGTTTCAAGAATTGGGTTTTGGAATTTTAGCCAGATTAGGAAAATTCATGAGGGAAACGGAGGCAAAATTTGGACGGGTTGTTTTTTTAAGGAAAGGGGCCTACCAATTTTTTTAAAGGTGGCATAGGAAACCAATGCTTTACCATAGGGTACCCAACAAAATTAAAAAGCCCAAAAATTTAACCCCACTTGGAATTTTTTTGTAAGGAGAGAATAGAGCACTGAATGGAAAATTGCTGGAGGTTTGGGGTTGGGGGGGTGTACTTGGGGAAAACTCAAAAGCAAAGCAAAAAAAAGCTTTTGAGCGGGGGGGAAAGGGTTGTAAAGTGGTCATCTTTTTTCAATAGGTTCCAGTTTTGGTGTTAATAAGGGGAAGTTGGGGGAAATTGGAGAAGGGGGGACTAAGGGGAAATGATTTGTGTTTGGGAGAGTGGGAAAGGAAGTTTTTCAGATTTGGATTTTAAATCTGCTAGGCCCATGCGTTCGGTAACAGAATTTAGGTGGCCAAATAGGGCTGCCCGGGGGTGGGATGGTGTAAATTGGATTGGTAAATAAACGGGGGGGTAGGTTTCTTGATTAAGGGAGGTGTTGGGGCGGGGGAAAAAGTTGGTGAGAGATGAAAGGGGGGTTTTTCAGTTTTTTGTTGGTTTTTTTCCGGGGTTGGGTTCGGAAGGGTCAAGGTTTTTTTAGGTGGACCGGGAAACTCGGAGGTTTTTTTTTTGAAATTAATGGATTTTTAAGGGAATCTTTGGTGGGGGGAACCTTTTAAATGTAAAAGGGTTTTTTTAATTTTGTTTTTTTTAATGGATTTTAGGGAACTTAATGGCTTTGGGGTTGGAGGGAAAAGGTTTGTTTTTAAAAGTTGGGGAGGGAATTTTTTGAGACTGACAAGTTTGGGGATTGAATTTAAGGTTTCTGGGAAGGAATGTAGTTTGGAGGGTGGCAAAGGCTAAAGGGTAGAAGCTTTTAGGTTTTGGCAGGTTCGTAAGGATTTGGTTAAGGTGGTTAAAAAACATTTAAACTTCGGTTCCCAAAAAATTTTTAACATAAAGGAGACTAGGTAGAAGGGTTTTCCAGGTGAAATTAGGTGAAAGAAAGGGCCCTTTGGGAAAAAGGTTAAAATTCAGGTACCCAGATTGGGGTTGATGGTTAACACCAGCAAGGTTGGTTGGAAGGAATTCTATTTCCGTGGTTTGCATTGGGGGGATGGGGTACCCAAGTTTTGTTGGGGAAGGAAGATTTGCCAAATTTTGGGGGGGGTTTTTTAGTAAGAAGGTCAGCAAAAGGGGTTAGTGGTTTTGGGCCTTAAGAGGATAATTTATCCAGGTTGGGCAATTTGAAAATCCAACGTTGGAGGGGGTTTTGTTAAGTAAAAGTGTAAAGGTAAGTTTGGTTTGGTTGGGGTTTGGTAGGAAGGTTGGGCAGTGGAAATAGGTTTCGGGAAAAGTTTCTAAAAGAGGTTGGGGTATATCGACAAAGCAGAGAATGGTTGTAACAGTTTTTTTGGGGCCCAATTGTACCGGGGGAGGATGGTTTTAAGGAAAAAAAAAAGGGGGGGGACCCATTGATATTTCCGGGGAATTTTGTTTGCATGAGAAAGGAAGGAATTTGCAGGTTTTAGGTTAGGCGAGGGGACAAATTTCCCAAACCAATGAAAGAAAGGAAAAGGCTGATAAAATTCTGATGAAAGGGGTTTAATTAGTTTACACCAGCACTTAAAATACTTGATTGAAACGGAAAAAACAACCAAATGAAAACCCCCAAGAAAAAAAACAACAAGCACCCAATTTTATTAAGGTAAAGGCACTACCAGGATAGTAATAAAAGAGAATAGGCCCCATCACCCCCCCTTACCTTTAAGGCATATAATTCACAACCATCGAGTAGTACCCCAAAAACCAAATACACAAAACTCCAACAAAATTATTTCCACCCACTCCAATTTTCCAATATTTAAAGGGAGGAAAGAGTACACTGAAAATACTCCCCCTTTTGTTTAAAGGGGGCTTTGGGGGGTGTCATCCATAGAGCAACACTCAGGTGTAGGCATTTTCCAGTTAGTTAAATAATTACTTAAAAAAAATTAAAAGTTTGGCTATAAGTTAAGGGAAGTGGTCTATCCCTTATGTTCAATTATGGTGGGAAATTGAAATTTTTAAAAAATCCAATTGGGTGGCTATTTCCTTCGGATTGGAACTATTGGCTGGGAAAAAATCTGAACCCTTAGAGGAGTAACACTATCAAAATTTTGATTGTGAGAAGAGATGGAAGGGAGACAGGTTTTAAAAGGATTTAACTTTAAAATCTTCTATGCCAATTTCATTACCGTTTACAAGGGATCACTGTAAGCCCAATATATTGGCCAGACCGTGCGCACTGGATTTAAAATTAATTGTAATCACAATTTTCCATACTTGTAGGTTTAAAGGAGGTTTATAAGCCTTGGTAAAAAAAATGTTGCCAGAAAAAATAGGCAGGTTTTGCAAGATTTCTTGTTACAAGGATTACACCTGGTGGCTCCTTTTTAAAAGGACACCAGGATTTTAAAAATCAGGTAACTTAGATAAAACCCCCCAGATCTGGCCCATTTTGTTTTGTTCCTAAATTCCCCAGTAAGGAGTTTTCAAAGGAATCTTTGGTTAACAAAGATTTGGGAAGGCCAATCTTTCAGGATTTTTTGATATTTTGTAGGCCATTTGTAATTAAATAATTTTACAATTGGGAACGTCCTCCCTTTTGGGTTGGTTTAGGGACTGAGGGCTAACGATTTGGTTTTTAAAAGGTTTGGAGGTAACCTCTCTTTGGAAAAGACATGACAATTGGTTGTTTTTTGTTTTGGGTTTCCCCTGGGAAAAAGGAAAAGGGAATAAAAAATTTGGAGGGTGGCACCTAATGGAATTTTAAGTGATTTTAACCCTTGTCAGGAATATTTTGTTAAAAATAGTTAGGAATTTGATTTTAAACCAGTTTTGAAGGAAAACACCCCACCAACCAATTCCCAACATAAGGAAGAAGGCAATTTTCGTTCAGAAGAAATTTGCCAGGGTGGGAAAAATTAAGTTTGAAAAAATTTTTTTTTGGCCTTTGAAGGGAAGGTTTCAAGTTGTTTTCGTGAGTCCATTCCAAATATAAAATCTCTCGTGAAAAACAAAAAGCAGAAAGGGTTTGGACTGGTTGTTTTTTAAAAAAAAGTGTCTGTACTCCTTTCCCCATGACAGGTTCATCCATGCGGTACCATTACACCCTTGATCTGAGGATATTAAATCCAGAACTTTGGAAGTTTGGAGTTTTTTTCAAGGATGAATTGAGTCAGCTGAACAAGAGAAGGAAAATTCCTAGCTGGTTTTAGGCGTGTATTGAGGAAAAAATCAATATGAGCTAAGCCCATGACAAAATTTAAATATTGGGTGTCCCATAAAGTAGCACAATGGTAACCATTTTGTGTTAATAAGGTGGGAAATTGGAAGGAAACTAAAGGAAATAATAGGTGCCTAAGGACGTGGGAAATTGTCGTAACAAAAAGGTTTGGAGTTAAAACCCCACCCCCGAAAAAAAGGCAGAAATCCTTCAAACCCAGGAATAACCTCCACATACCTTCCAGGTAAAGGGATGGTGCCTTTATGATTTTTAAAACCCTTTTAAACTTTGGGAATGAAGGCTGTTTTTTGATAACAATTTTCCTGGCCGGGGGAAATTAGGGTTTTGTTTAAAAATATGACAGAGATTTTTCAGTTCTTGGTTGTGTTTTTCGGTTGTGTTTTTGCTGATCGCGGAGCCATAAAGTCCCTAAAATCCAATGACAACATTATGATCCTTCCTGCCGATAAAGGTTCCACCACTGTTATTCTTAACAATTCCGATTATATCAATGAATTTAACCTCCAGTTGTCCTATTCCAGCACCTACAAAAAACTTGACTTCGACCCAACTGAAAAACACAACCAAGAACTGAAAAATCTCCTCCTTCATCATGCTAAACACCAAAACCTAACCACCGCCAGCCAAATCCTGCTTATCAATGAACAGCCTACTCCACCCCAGTTTTATATCCTACCCAAAATCCATAAAGGCACCATCCCTCCCCCTGGTAGGCCTATTGTGGCCAGCTATAATTCTGTTACCGAACGCATCTCTGCCTTTGTCGATGATAAACTCCAACCTCTAGTACGACAACTTCCTTCCCACGTCCAGGACACCAATCATTTCCTTAGTCTCCTCTCCAATCTTCCCCAACCTCTACCCCTTAACACCAAACTGGTTACCATTGATGCTACTTCACTGTACACCAATATACCCCACGCTCATGGCTTAGCTGCTATTGAGTATTTCCTCAATACACGCCCTCCAAACACCAAGCCTAGCACTTCCTTCCTAGTTCAGCTGACTCAATTCATCCTTGAAAAAAACCACTTCCAAAGTTCTGGCATTAACTACCTCCAGATCAAGGGTACCGCTATGGGTACCCGCATGGCCCCTTCCTATGCCAACCTGTTCATGGGGAAATTGGAGAAGACTTTCCTTCAAAAACAACCCGTCCAACCCCTCTGCTGGCTCCGTTTCATCGATGATATTTTCATGATCTGGACTGACTCCGAAAACAATCTTGAAACCTTCCTTCAAAGCCTACAAAACTTTTCATCACTGAATTTCACCTGGCAATCCTCTTCTGAACGCATAGTCTTCCTTGATGTTGAAATTGGATTGGAGGACGGTGTCCTTCAAACTGATATTCACATCAAACCTACCAATAAACAACAATACCTTCACTATACCAGCTGTCACCCCAACAACACTAAACGCTCCCTACCCTATAGCCTAGCCACCCGTGCCAAACGTATCATTTCCTCTCCCAGAAACCTAAATCAATACAACAACCAACTTGTCAGTGCTTTCCAAAAGAGAGGTTACCCTACCAACCTTGTTAAAAACCAAATCCGTTTAGCCCAGTCCCAAAACCAACCCCAAACCAGAAGCAGTTCCCAATGCTTACCCCTTATCACTAATTACCACCATGGCCTACAAAAACTCAACAAAATCCTGAAAGATGGCTTCAACATCTTAAAAGCTTCCCCCCACACCAAAGATCTCCTTGAAAAACCTCCTACTGTAACTTTCAGACAAAACAAAAACCTCCGCCAGATCCTGGTCCATCCTAAGTTACCTGATCCCAACATCCTGACCTGTCCTAAAGACCAGCAACCACCCGGTTCCAATCCTTGTAACAAGAAATCTTGCAAAACCTGCCCTATTCATCTCTCAGCCACATCTTTTACCAGCTCCACTACCTCCTTAACCTACAAGATACCTGGAAACCACTCCTGTGATTCCACCAATCTAATTTATCAACTCCAGTGCCAGCACTGTCCTGCCCAATATATTGGCCTTACCAGTGAAACCCTTCGTAAACGCATGAATGGCCATAGACATGATTGCAAAGTCCAAAATCCTGAAAAACCTGTCTCTGCCCATACTCTTCTCCATAATCAAAATTTTGATCAGTGTTACACCACTAAGGTAATCAGATCCCTTCCTTCCCATGCCAATAGTTCCCAACTCCGAAGGATGGAATTAGCACACCAATGGATAACAAAATCCCGTGACCCACCTAATCTGAACATAAGATAGACCACTTCCCTTCAACCCCTTCCCCATCAGCAAACTTCATTTATATTTATATATATATATATATATATACTAACTGAAATACTGCATCTACACCTGAGTGTTGCTCTATGGATGTACACCCCCCCACCACAGCCACCTACCCAGCAATAGTGGAAGTCATTTCAGTGTCTCTCTCTCTCTCCCTCTACTCACCTGAAGAAAATGCCAGTGGTGTTGAAAATTTGTGAGCTTTTGTGTATTTTGTGTTTGTGACTACTACTCTGATGTTAGTGAACTTGTCTTTTAAGGTAAGTTTGCTGATGTCCTATCTCTCTTAATATACTAATTCCTGGCCTAGTGCCCTTTAACCTAACCTAAAATTGTAAAGTCATTTTTCCCTTTTACTCTTCTTGTTTTCCATTTGTGTTGTATTCTGCCTTCCTGTCCTCTTCCATCATGAATCTTCCTAAGTGCTGGCTTAAACAATTCAAAAACCACTCCTTCCATCTAGCCAAATTATCCAGCCATATTTCCTTTCTTTCTAATTGTTTGGCCCTAGAAATTGTCCCCCTAGGCCTAACCTCTAAACCTGCCATATCTGCTATGCCTTTCTACATGCACAACAAAATCCTGGAAATATCTAATGGTCACTCCCTTCATATCCTTAAAACCATCCTTAATCTGTACAAAGAAGAACACAATAAAACTGTTACTAGCCTACTTGCCTGCTATGAACTGATCATATCCACCAATCCCCATCTTATCAATGAACTTACCAATACTATTACCACTGCCAACAACCTGCTAACCAAACTCAACCAAACCAAACTAAAAAAACTTTCCAAACTCTACTTACAAACCCTCCAAACAGTTGGATTCCTTCAAATTAGGCCTAACCTGGAATCCACCTATCCTCTTATAGGCCCAAAACCTAACCTAGCTGACCTTCTTAATATACCCACACCCATTGGCCAACTCCCTGTTCTTCCCAAAAAACTGTGTACCAACCCATCCCCCGCAAGTGTCAAACCCACGGAAACAGTCAATCCTTCCAACCATTCCGTGTATAACCTATCAAACCACACCCTCTCCGAACCTGAATTGAGCATTTTGTCCAAAGGCCTTACTTTCACTCCTACTTCTCACCTAGACCAGTTCTCCTTAGTCTCTGATGTCATTTCCTTTGGCCGCAACCTGAAGTTGAAGATGTTTTTTGAGAACAACACCTTCAACCCTAATCCTACGAACCTGCCTGAAACCTGCCTAGCGCGCTTCAAACCTCCTTCCAGCTTTGACCCACCACCACTACCTCCTGACCATCCTATTGAACTTTACCTTAACTTCATCCTCCAAAAAGTGTCAGATCCTCAGTTCTTCTCCCAACTACCTAAAGATCAGAACCTTACCATCGCTGAACGCGGAGCCATAAAGTCCCTAAAATCCAATGACAACATTATGATCCTTCCTGCCGATAAAGGTTCCACCACTGTTATTCTTAACAAATCCGATTATATCAATGAAATTAACCTCCAGTTGTCCGATTCCAGCACCTACAAAAAACTTGACTTCGACCCAACTGAAAAACACAACCAAGAACTGAAAAATCTCCTCCTTCATCATGCTAAACACCAAAACCTAACCACCGCCAGCCAAATCCTGCTTATCAATGAACAGCCTACTCCACCCCAGTTTTATATCCTACCCAAAATCCATAAAGGCACCATCCCTCCCCCTGGTAGGCCTATTGTGGCCAGCTATAATTCTGTTACCGAACGCATCTCTGCCTTTGTCGATGATAAACTCCAACCTCTAGTACGACAACTTCCTTCCCACGTCCAGGACACCAATCATTTCCTTAGTCTCCTCTCCAATCTTCCCCAACCTCTACCCCTTAACACCAAACTGGTTACCATTGATGCTACTTCACTGTACACCAATATACCCCACGCTCATGGCTTAGCTGCTATTGAGTATTTCCTCAATACACGCCCTCCAAACACCAAGCCTAGCACTTCCTTCCTAGTTCAGCTGACTCAATTCATCCTTGAAAAAAACCACTTCCAAAGTTCTGGCATTAACTACCTCCAGATCAAGGGTACCGCTATGGGTACCCGCATGGCCCCTTCCTATGCCAACCTGTTCATGGGGAAATTGGAGAAGACTTTCCTTCAAAAACAACCCGTCCAACCCCTCTGCTGGCTCCGTTTCATCGATGATATTTTCATGATCTGGACTGACTCCGAAAACAATCTTGAAACCTTCCTTCAAAGCCTACAAAACTTTTCATCACTGAATTTCACCTGGCAATCCTCTTCTGAACGCATAGTCTTCCTTGATGTTGAAATTGGATTGGAGGACGGTGTCCTTCAAACTGATATTCACATCAAACCTACCAATAAACAACAATACCTTCACTATACCAGCTGTCACCCCAACAACACTAAACGCTCCCTACCCTATAGCCTAGCCACCCGTGCCAAACGTATCATTTCCTCTCCCAGAAACCTAAATCAATACAACAACCAACTTGTCAGTGCTTTCCAAAAGAGAGGTTACCCTACCAACCTTGTTAAAAACCAAATCCGTTTAGCCCAGTCCCAAAACCAACCCCAAACCAGAAGCAGTTCCCAATGCTTACCCCTTATCACTAATTACCACCATGGCCTACAAAAACTCAACAAAATCCTGAAAGATGGCTTCAACATCTTAAAAGCTTCCCCCCACACCAAAGATCTCCTTGAAAAACCTCCTACTGTAACTTTCAGACAAAACAAAAACCTCCGCCAGATCCTGGTCCATCCTAAGTTACCTGATCCCAACATCCTGACCTGTCCTAAAGACCAGCAACCACCCGGTTCCAATCCTTGTAACAAGAAATCTTGCAAAACCTGCCCTATTCATCTCTCAGCCACATCTTTTACCAGCTCCACTACCTCCTTAACCTACAAGATACCTGGAAACCACTCCTGTGATTCCACCAATCTAATTTATCAACTCCAGTGCCAGCACTGTCCTGCCCAATATATTGGCCTTACCAGTGAAACCCTTCGTAAACGCATGAATGGCCATAGACATGATTGCAAAGTCCAAAATCCTGAAAAACCTGTCTCTGCCCATACTCTTCTCCATAATCAAAATTTTGATCAGTGTTACACCACTAAGGTAATCAGATCCCTTCCTTCCCATGCCAATAGTTCCCAACTCCGAAGGATGGAATTAGCACACCAATGGATAACAAAATCCCGTGACCCACCTAATCTGAACATAAGATAGACCACTTCCCTTCAACCCCTTCCCCATCAGCAAACTTCATTTATATTTTTATATATATACTAACTGAAATACTGCATCTACACCTGAGTGTTGCTCTATGGATGTACACCCCCCCACCACAGCCACCTACCCAGCAATAGTGGAAGTCATTTCAGTGTCTCTCTCTCTCTCCCTCTACTCACCTGAAGAAAATGCCAGTGGTGTTGAAAATTTGTGAGCTTTTGTGTATTTTGTGTTTGTGACTACTACTCTGATGTTAGTGAACTTGTCTTTTAAGGTAAGTTTGCTGATGTCCTATCTCTCTTAATATACTAAATCTCTATGTGCAACTCCAACCACGTAGTTTGGCGTGATTTTCAGCTAATTGGCAAGCATGATTGATACTCAGTTTTCTTTCCTGCACAACCTCGGGAACCTAACTTTCACTCAACACAGTGTTAGTTTTACTTCACTTGTGGAGTAATGTAAGTGAATGTAGTTTGATAACAAATAAAATGAATCGAAATGAATCATCAATGATTTTTGTATCCTACAGTAAAAATTACCGTATCTCAGATATTGATATATTAAAATTATTGCATTGAAAAATCAAACTAAGGCAAAGAAAACTAATAAACAATAAAGATGAGCAGTAGCTCAGTAAAAAAGTAGAGAAAAATGAATAAATTTATATATCTTTAATTTGAAAAGTTCACTGGATGCATTGCACACTGAGGAGTAAAATATGCAGGTATTAAAGTGTTTAAACTAGTTGTAACAGTATAAAAAGACATAATAAATTACATTTAATTGAAACTTACCTGTTCTGGCTGTGAACCACTCGCCGCTGGGCAGCTCACACATCTCCACTTGATAGGTAACAGGATCGCGAGGACCAATAGGGATGGATGGCTTCCAAGAGAGGGTAAGCCGACGGTCTGTCATTCGGCTGATGATGGGTCGGTCAGAGAGTGGTAATGGAGCTCCAGTACGCTGAAACTTGTCGTAGTCGATGTACTGCTCCCCAATGGGCTTGCGTGGCCGGATGTCTAGTGCTTTATAAAAAATATAACATTTAGCAAATTAGAAATGTTCATAATAAGAACTATAAAAGAAAAACTGTTTTGTAAAAAATATCTAGTTGTATTCCAAAATTGATGAATTTTTACATAAACGATTTTTATTACACATAAGGAAGGTTTGTATATGTAAAAGATAAAAAAAATCCTACTGCCCCTACTCACTCCCATTAAAATGGAAATAGTAATTCACCTAACTATTTTAACCACAGTTCATTAATATTTTTAGGAATGTTAGTATGATTTCTTCCTTCACTTCATATTTATAATAATTATTTCCGTTACAGTATTTTGAACCTTGTTAGCCTCATTAGATCTAATTATGATTTCTTGTCAATCACAATAAATATTTATTTAACATAACAAAAAGTAACAATATATTGTACAATATACTTTTATGTTTAACCCTTTAAGGAGTATGGAATAATTCATGTAAAGAGTAATGACGTTCTGGAATGTCATATTTATGTTTTATACCAAACAAATTTTTATTGCTCTAACAAACGTATAACTGTCTTCAGAAGTAATGAAATAAATTTCTGGGAAGGAGGAAGTATGATTCTGGCGATGCC
This sequence comes from Stictocephala bisonia, assembly GCA_035578905.1. Lineage (NCBI taxonomy): Eukaryota > Metazoa > Arthropoda > Insecta > Hemiptera > Membracidae > Stictocephala > Stictocephala bisonia. The sequence goes on along the minus strand of JAQJVL010002751.1, from coordinate 41,875 downwards.
AATTCATATAACTGAGACCTGGACGGGACTTTAGCCCTGGGAGGAGGGAGGAGTGCATTCAAGATAAATGTGTGCATGGGCTTTCGATCTTGTCACCAATTCAACTATGTTATTAGTGAAGAACATTAGAAAAACAACAACAAAAACCTAAGTCTGTTATCAAATACAGTAAGAACACGGTTGCCATAGACATAACGAACATGATAATATCGTTCAAATTTGTTACAAGAAAATACTACGATATGGTAAAGAAAACAATTTTTTTCAATTTGTGAGATTTCACCACGTTGAATGTATTCCAAATGTACAAAATCCACAACAACAGCAAAATTGCATTTTCTGAATTCAAACTTAACCTTATCAGACAAATCTTTGAATACCATTATCACACAAGAGAGATAAAGGCAATGCTACACGCAGGTGCACCGAGCGATGATAAACATCCACTATGGCTAAGTGCCCAGCATTTCCCATGTCCTCTATGGAATATTCAAGGTCAACGGAGGAAACCTCAAAAGTGGTGCTACAACTCTACAATAAACGCTAAACAGCGAAAAGACACATCATACAAGAAATGCAGTATTATGCGTACATCCCTATTTACTAATATTTCATACAAACAAAAAATTTTAAATTGTTTGTTAATTGTTTTTTCTTTGAGTTATTTTTAAAACTGTGCCATTTTTAGTACCTTACAATGAAACTGGTTAAAATGCAAACAAAAATTACTGTTTTCATTTTGTACTCCATAACATCATTTTTGTGATCAAATATTACTCCTCTAGGCTAGTGATATCATCATGTTCCTAGACATCATTACTCCTTAAAGGGTTAAATTAGAAAAAAAAGGAACTGTCTATAATTGTTCCAATGAGTAAAGATTTAGTAAATTAAGAAAATTTAGTAAGGATAGAGTTAGTAGGGTGGACATTAAAACTTGTTCAATTAGTTTTATTCCTAATAATTATCATCAAGTAGCACTTAGTGTTAATAAATGTCTAATATACTTCATCAGAACAAATTCATCGTCCACAACTACAATCGTAGTGCAATAAACTACACTTACAGTCATAGACCATATGTGCTTCGCAGTTGGCCTCGCCGTGAGGGTTGTAAATACGGCAGCGGTACAGTCCTACGTCCAGGGTGGGGTCCACTCCAATGATAGAGAGCCGCAGAAGTCCTGTGGCCTCTCGCTCTATGCGGATACGCTCACTGGGGAACAGTTTGTCTGCACCTCGGAACCACTCTACCTCTGGCTCTGGGCTACCCATGGCGCAAGCTGTGAACTTAGCAGTCATTCCCTTGAACACTTCACAGTCTCCGATCTTCTTCAAGAACAAAGGTGGTTCAGCTTTGGGCTTTCGCTCTCTGAAAATATTATATTAATCTAAGTATAAAAATTGATGAATTTCACTAAAACATTAAATTAAACTTTGGCTTTTATTATAATGTAATGATTGAGTACAAACTAAATAGCTATTTTGTTCTAAGCTAAACATGTAAAATACAAATAATAATAAACATAATCTTTAACTTTATTTCAAAACAGTTATTTATAAATGTTAAATTTGATTACATCATGAATCTAATAACAAGAATTTCTTACTTTGTCATAGTGGTAATAAATTTAACAATTGCTTAGATTATCCTATTGTTGGTTGTGCAAAATTTAAAGACTGAAAGAAAACAAAGAACACACTCAAAAAAGGTGCCTCCAAGAGCTTTTAAATAAATAAAACCTATGGGAAATGTAGGCCTATGAGAAGGTAACATCGCTTAAATCACATACACAAGCGATAAGAGGAAAGTGGGAACTAACCATATTTAGTACTTTGGTTATTTCCTGTTGTAAGCATCACAACCCAGCAATGTAACGCAGACTTTATAACAGAAACACTAAACTTAAAGTACTGGAATGTTGTTACAGGTTTATCAGGAATAACAGATGACTTTTTGAATTGTCATTCCTATTTTTACATATTATTATTTCTAATTTTACGTATTGTAAAAAATAGAATTTTGTTGCTTGCAACAGCATTTTGAATAAGACCCATATTTTTTTTTTTTATGAGAAGGAAAAAATGATCATACAGAAATGGAATTAACTATACAAAGGACTAAAGGATTTGCACACCTACCTTATGTTCAATTACTGTTATTCCGAAATTGTTAACTTAACAAGTAAATTATTTTACAACAATATTTTGAATGATACAGCAGCTTAGTTACGTATTGTACTGAATCAGATTCTAAGTATATATCAAAATTAAAATGTGTTGTGATACTATATTAATAAAAATATGTATTTTGTCAGAACTTTTATTTGTTATATAAAAGGACTTTCTAATTTTTTAAATTTATGAATCTTTAAATCAACACTACAGTAAGTAGTTTTATTTATTTGTATTTAACTTCAAAAAGGGGTATAAAAATATAACTCACAGTTTGTCAACAACCTCCAGCTCGGCTTGGCAAGAATCCTCACCCTCTCTGTTGGTGGCGACACAGCGGTATATGCCCGAGTCTGTCATCGCACAGTCCTGGACGTACAGACTGACTGTGTCACCATCATGTCGCATACGGTACTTGGGGGATTCCGTGATTGGTCGGCCATCCTTATACCAAGTCACCTCGGGTCGGGGCATTCCTGAGACACGGCCTTGCATCTTAGCATCGTATGTTGGCAACTAAAACCACATGTTATATTGCTTCAATATTTATATTAAGTATATTGAGAATGCTTACTGAGTCTTTAAGAATGTTAAATAAAACCAACAATAAAACTTTAAACTGAACCGTAAACCATAATTTTAAAAGTCAACATGTTCCTATGATAAAACACTTTTTTGTACCTCTTATCTATCTGGCTCTAAGACAATGATGCAACTCCAAGAAGCTATCCTACCAGATTTCAAACATACAATAGCTCTGATAGTTAGGCCTAAATGTCATACACAAGTCAACATTTATGTCTGATAACACTAACCCATTCATCCTACACAACAATTCTCTCTGATCTTCTTTCACACTAAATTGGTATAGTGTCCATCCAACTAAACTTAGATAAAACTTGAGTCTAGTACATTTGATTAAATTATTTATTGTTATAACCACTAATAGAGTTATTAGAAATACTTCCACAATGATGAAGTAAAACAGAAGCAAAATTACTGGTTTGAGAGGGTTTCAATGAGATTTAGGTTTTGAAATTCTAAATAATGTCATGCATTTTTATACAATCATTATAGTTTTATTATCTTCTTGTTTTTTACCTTTATTTTCAATTCCAATGTTCCTGACTAAATTCTTTTCTAATTCCACTAGTGTAATATATAAATGTTAAAGAGTATGTAGAGCTTAAAGTGTCCCATTATGCATTGAATGTTTTAAACAAACTGACTAATTTAATTAATATCAAAGGTAGAAATCCATCATGTATAGGATTATACTAAATTAAGTGATAACTCCACGAATATGATAGTTTTGTTCAGTATCGGTAAAAATATGTTCTTTCTTAATGAGCTTATACGAAGGATTCTTCCTTACAGAGTAATTAAACACAAACCTGTTGAAGGTCATTAACTTCTGGATAAACTCGGGCTTCTGGTATATCTTGCGGACCTTGCCTTTAGCTTCTTCTTGGGCCTCTCCCAACGGATTGGTCAGTCGGCAGGTGTAGGTACCTGCGTCTCGCGGGTCGGCAGGGTTTATCTCCAGGCCTACCTGCACTCAAATGCCAGTTCTATACTGTTAGATGGACATATATAAGACATTAAATGAATAATTGACACAACTAATTAAAGGAGTGTGATTTGGTACAAAGGAATTAAAGGTATCATGTATATCAAAACAAAGTGTGTGTGTGTGTGTAATCCCACGCTAATAGGTTGCATACAATGAATGTGAGCAGATCGCTGTTCTTCCACCACACGTGATAGTCACTGATTGGTGTACAGTCTCTGCCGCTTAAGCACTGATTCGCAATTCTCTTTCTAAGTGTTGCTGCAAATGTTAGATCTGCTATTTTGTCACAGTTGTAATAATGTTTTTTTAGTGTAAAATTGTATTTTTATTAGAAATTTGTGATTGAAAAGGCAAATCGGGGGGAATAAATAATACACTACAAATGTTGTAATCCACTTTTTTATTAAGGCCTGATTAAAAGTAATTGTTTCTTATTTCGTTATGTCTTATTCGTATTATAATTTGACTAGTTTTTAACAATATTTAATTTTACCGTGTATATAATTCATTCCTATCAGAAGCAGTACGAGAGAGAGAAGCCCCGCGTAATAATTCATATTCTGAGTTCTGTTAATTTGTCCTAAGTAAAATAGGCGATATGATTGTATTGACGTTAAGCCTTGTGTGAATTGGGACTAGATAAAGAGGTCAGACCAATTTTGCCCACTAGCAAGCAAGTCCCTTATTTGTAATCATGAAATTAAATGTACAGTGTTAACCAACCTTGTGTGCCGTCACAGGTTTCTATGGTGACCTCTGTGTCACCAGGACTCTGTGCAGGAATGCCATCCTCTTAGTCCAAGCACGTCTTGATGTTTAACACCCTTCATTCATTTTTCCTCCACTTTCCCTATTATCTACCAACAACTTCCCTCAAGTCAACACTCTCAAACCAAATTACCCAATACTTCAGTCAACAACCTTCTAATGAACAACAAATCTCTAATCATTCACCACCCAATTCCAAAAAATTAAACCACCTAATCATTATTACCCAACATCATACACATAAACAATTCACTCACAAACCATATAACCCTCCAACACACCCAATGTCATACCCTTTAAGTCTAAATAATAAAGAAAAAATAACTATCTCTATTCCCCAACTATACCAAAAACCCCACCCAACGCCACATCAACACTCTACTCCCCCCACACATAAAACACTCACTAACGACTAACACATCACCTTCACCCCAAAAACCTCAAACTCCTAAAAACCCTCCATCCAGAAAACACGTAAACACCCCATATGAGAAAAAAGCCCCCAACCAATACCAACAAACCCATCACCCAACCCATAGAATCATCAACACTCCCAAACTCTAAAAAACAACATCCAACTTAATACTACAACCCCATAAATACCCAACCCCCAACACTAAGTCACCCCACACCCTCCCTATCAATCACAAACCCCAACCTAATAAAACAAAACTCCACTACCCCAACCAATCCACACAAAAAAACCCTTCCCAATCACCATTATACAAATCAATCCCTATACTCCAAAACACCCAGACAAAAAAAACCACACCCAGTTCACCCCCCTCCCCCCCTACAAACCAACAACCCACTCTTCACCCTCCCTCTAAGTTCCTCCACCAAACACCAACTATATAATCAAACAAAAATACCCATAAAACTTAACAACCCACCAAACATAAACAACAAAAATTCCCCACCCCCCCTACCCCACAATCCCCCCCTGACCAACACCCCCCCCCCCCACCCCCCCCCCATCCCTATAAATACACAACATCCATATACCCCCCCATACCCACTTTTCCCCCCCAAATACTCCCCTCAATATCCTCATAAACACCTCCCCCACCACCCTATCCCCCCCCAACACATTGCTCCCCTAATCAATACCCATAAATCCCCACCCCTTCACTCCCCGCCAACCCACCACTCAATTCACCCATCCCCAGTCCACAAGTCACAATCTCATCATCAGTGAATCACCAATGTAGATTGTCCCAATTGCCCAGTCTCCACTATCCCATTGCTCCGCCACACCACTCCCCAGTAAGTACCACGACACTTTGTGTCTACCTCACATTGTAATCATTACTATCTTCTAGACATCCTGCATGAACCTCCTTCATCACCTTCGTACCCAAATATACCTACACTTTTCCACCCAATTAAATCATAATAGTGTGACGCTGATACTCAAATCGTCACAACCTCTTCTCTACTCTGTGTGCACTCTCTACAATCCCTATACGCCACACCTGCCTCATATGACTGCTCTAAAATTTCATATCCTCTCAATAGGTCTGTCACACTACAGAACTCTAATCAGAAACTCCAACACAATCACACTCAATACAATACAAATCTCCTGTAAGATCCTCGCCCATACCACACCCCCCAAGAGCCATAATCCTGACCACCCTCCTGTGTGTTCTTACTTACAACTGAAAATAACCCCTCACACCCACCTATCAAAACTCATGTTTGTGTTGTGTGCGCTTTCACTACCATATACACCAGAACATTCCTCATACCTACTCCATCTCTCATACAGTTGTTTCATGCTAATAGTGACATAATCCATATTCACAATACTATAGATAATACAAACAATTAAAAAGGCAATAATGCTATGTTACAGACCGCCATGAAATACTAGTAGAAGAGTCAAGTCCCACACTATCCACTAGATGTATAGTGAGCACCTTAACGAGTCGTATCACATACTCCAAATTTAACAATCTCTCAGCTGCAATCACTCAGTAAATACATATCTCAAAACCGTGAGAACTACCCATATCAACAAGCACCAAATAAATATACAAATTGAAATCTCAAGACACTACTTACCCACGTCACCGTATCATTATCCCACATAAAACTCCTCACATTTCTGAATCTGTCGTGTGCCATCTACCCAAATCAAATGATCAGATCATAATGAATACCATTCATGTAATCAGAATTCCAACTGTAAGTGTGACGTGTGTACCACAACTAATAAACATCCCAGACATTTGCTAACTAACACTTAAACCACACCCTAACTACTCAAATCAAACCTAATAACAGTATGTCCAAAGTACACTGATCGATCTCTCGCTCTTGACTCACGTGTGCAACTAAACTAAACCGACTCATGTTGCATAATATAACTCGCTAAAACAATAGAAATCAACCAAATCCCCATGATAACGGCCCCTACTGTGTGTTTCACCTCACACACACAATAAACCAACACTGACACACAACCCTTCACTCACACCTTGACGAAAGATCCATGGTTTACTCCACGCTCCATATCTTTATAACCTAAGTAGTGATAAACCCTTATGACTGATATATCTACATGTTCATAACAGCTAGAAATACCTCCCACAATATCAACTATCACACAAACATCCTACCTGTGCACTGCTCCCCCCACCACTCTCCAATATTACTATGTCACCCCTATATAAATACTATACTACCACTCACTGTGTGCACAGATACCACAAGTGCTCACACACTCACTTTATCTATCCTGAGTCAACCCAACATGTAAATAACTGTGTGTGATGAAGTACATCAATAACTTAAACTCGCATCAATCTTTCGCAATTGTATATACTCATTTTGCACATCTGTACGTTGTGACGCAGTATTGTCCAAATAAATTCTTTTTAAAATATACTTAACAACTATTGTAATAACTACATTACTATACATTTTTTAGTTATTTAACGAGATATGTTTATGTATGTCAGTCTAAGATCTAACTAATAGTCGCATAGTGTTAAACCAGCAACAATTCTCCTTTTCGTCGCAATAATTTCTGATCTCTTCTGTATGAATGTAAACAATCCATACCCACGTGTCAGAGTACATACCATAATCCAATTATTGACAAATAAACATTAAACATAATCCACATAATCATAACACACCTATTATTTGACCAATATACGCTTCAAGCTATGACACAGATCGCATAGTATATATACCCTATCATGACACTTTAAAACTCCATATAAAACACATCACCCACCTGGTCTGTACACAAAAAATCACTACTCCATCATGTATTGACTATCACAATGATGTTAAGTGCTCTATATCCCTGAAATTCATATACACACCATAATCCCACAAACAAACTCACATAACAAACACCTTAAACCACTAATGGTGCCTCGCTCTTCATACAAACCTATGAAACCAAATCCACCACCATTAATATATAAACCACAACAAAATGAAAAAAGTTAAAATAAAAAACATAAGATCAATATTTACAAATCAAATGTCTAGAACGTAAACTGTGATGTGTGTGTGCAAATAATCTAATCTCCTCACAATAACCAACCCTCTCTAATTACCTCACTCAATACTAAACTCAGTCATATACATGAAAATCCACGAGCTACACATTGCAATCAAAAATGACCCAAACTTATGCTCGATCGCCCGACAAATTGTGCTGTAACCACAGTAGTAGTGTGTGTGGTTATTACCCCACCCACAGATGAAATGTCTGAATCCTAAGAATACTCAATTAAGTTCTCCATGTAATCCCCAATCATCACTGGAGTGTGTGTAGAAACATAGTTTCAAACTTGACTTAAATCATTCTTCACTTTCACCCCATCTCCCTCCCTCCCCAGACTCAAACAACAATCTCACCATAAAACTACTTCCTACAAAAAACCAAACAAACCAACTTCAACAAACTACTTCACCATGATCAGTGTGAGAAAACAAACCAATACAATATGTCACACATCATTACCACACCAAATAAACAAACCCAACCAACATCAAAACATACTTCCCAAGACCCAAAAAACATAACTCTCATACTATCTCATAAACCCTGAGATCTCTATCCTCGCATCGTCACTTTACTCTCTAACCAAAATAAACATCCAATCTCACACCATCCAACACATGACCTGAGTCACCACTCACAAAAAACATCATGCTCCAACCAAGTATCGTGCATGCTGCTCTTCCCAACCAAAAAAATAAAACAACAACCATCAAAATCATCACCAACAATAAAAACAAACAAACCAACAATAACACCTATCTACCCCAACAAAAAAACACCCCATGACCACTCACCACTCGATTCATCCCTGTCCAGATCTCACAATCCAGAGAAAAACAACTCTAACACCTAGACCACCACAAGTACTCGCCACAATGTTATTTTCATCCATCTGTGTAGTGCTCTCACACAAACCCCCCTCTCACATACATATGCTCAACACAATCTGTCCACCCAGAGATAGATAATGTGACATAAACAAGACAACTATAATAAACTACACTGTGCATCGCTAACACCACCCCCAAACTCTTACCCTAATTATCCTAGCCCAACCCAACCAAGAAACAACTATATATAGCCTATACCTCAAAATAATCCATCACACCATAAGACGAGTCTGATTATGTCAAGATAATCGTCCACCCATAAAAACAAACCAGACCCACCATCAGACAGTGCTCACTCACATACAATCAACCCAGATATTCCAAAAAATCCACCTCCACCCAAACACCACCATTATAAATACCCCACATTAACAATCAAAACAATAACAACCTGCCGTAAAAAATAAACAACTTATAAATATATACAACAACAATCCACAACCCCTCCAAACACAAAAAATACAAAACAAACCACTAGAAAAACACAAACCCCACCAAACCTAACTACCATTTCACCATAACAAAAATATAAGCCATCGCCGCAGTATACCATTAACTCCTGATCTCCACAGAAAAAAAAGATAAAATGATAGCTAACCACTGAAGAAAAAAAACTCGTAAACAGTATATCTTATTGTACCTTATGATCAAAATACACACCCCCCCTCTCAATACCATATCATACATGAAGTAAGAAACTAATATAAACCTATCTCCAATACAACCAAGAGATACCACCTAATTCACACAAACCAATTGTGATGTCACCCCACCAAAACACTGTGTCAACCCTATTCACCAACATTCCAAAAAAAAACTAAATTACACAATATAAAATAAAACAAACATTCACCAGAAAATAAAAAAAAATCCAAAAAAACCAATTTTTATCACCCACATGATTTTTCACAACCAAAAATGTTCCAGTTTCACCTAACACTTATGACTCAAACTCTACGCCAACACCCTATACCCACACAATTACCCTTCTCCAGTCAAGTATGCTTAAAATAATCCTCTTCATGTACCCCCATAGAACGCGAAACTCTAATCACCTATAACCACCTGTATCCTAACACATCAATACAAACCCTTATGTATACTATACAATAAGATACACCAAAACCAAATCTACCCTCCAGATACCTTAATAGTATCCCTGAACCTTGTGTCTCTACCTACAACACCCTCCAAAAATCTAATAAGAGACCACAAAATATTAAAGTCATATTCTACACCAACAAACACTTATAAGAATCATAGACCTAAAATAATCAATTTGACCTCACACTAAACATCATACATATCTCCATCCTAAGCATAATAACTTTATGTAATACCCCATTATTAATCCCACATATATGTACCCTCACATCCGAAAGTAACACATAACTTGTCCCACATATGCCAAGCCCAATATCTAAAACCTAGTGTGATGTGACTATCCAATTATAAATGTTGCGTCCTATAATAATTTTTGCGATAAAACTGTCAACTAAACTACGTACTTCCATTGTCTACAGATAATAATTCCAAAGATTCCTCTAAACCTAAGAGAACTACAAAATTAGTGAATATCTCTATCCCCAATCCGCGCTGACTCGCCCTCCTTTCAAGACTAGTTACCCATCCCACTAGCTCTCCACCTAAGCAGCTGTACTAATTCCTGTCATGAATGAGTTGCACATGAGAGTGTCTGTCCATCCACAATAATTGTAACTCTCACTATCGTACTCACTACAACACACTGTGTACTCGCATATATGTGTGTGTGAAAATCTCCCTATTTGTGACCTGTCCTCGTTCAGTACTACTAAGTCTTTCTCCAGTCCCCACAACTGAGACATATCCGACTGCATCAACCTTGTGGATATTAATCACTACAGTTCTTCACATGTGAACATAGCACGCTCTAAACCTGAAATATCATCTCTATCATCTCTATCTCTCAGTGTTGAAACACATCCTGAGCTGTGGAGTGTGGTATCTAATCCTACCGTTACACTCTACAAGAACGCATCCTTGCTACTCTTGCCTCCCCTATTGTGTGAACATTTACACCAACACTGTGTTCACTCTTCTCGAGAGTACTCATTTCGCGCATCTGCGGCCTCATCTAGCACAGACTAAGTGCATCCTGCAGTACCACTTCTCGTTGAATTAATTGATCTAGTCTTGTCCTTCACAGCTCCTCTCGCTATAGATAGATGTAGAGAAAATGGTGACCAGTCTGCATACTCTCGGTTCAGTGTGAAACTCTTCCTATAACAGTGTCACGTGCAGTGTTTGAGATACAAAGTACAGTGCCACGCGCGCTCCCCTGCACTCTAGGTCCAAGACAAATTGTCTGGTCATTCCTACTGTCCCAATTTCGTGTGATGTGCTCGCATGTTGAGCCTTAGTAATAGAAAACTAGAAGTAGGCTCTCTCTCTACTGCGCCTCTCCAGGATTGTTTTTAATCAGTTTGACCATTGTATTTTGTCTGTTGTGTTTGAAGAGCATACAGATGAGAGAGACGCCTAACTCAATATCATAGTCTGAAGTTTGCTAAAAGTAGAGACTCGCGATTGTGTATAAATTAGTAATTTAATAGACTAGAATAAAACTCTTATGTGAGAGTAGTTTGCGTATATCCACACTGTGTGCGGATGAGTGACTCCCGCTCGGTCGAGCCTGTGTGTATATTCCGAAATACTCTGACGATACTGTAAACTTGCTTCGTGGAGTTTGACTACTAAATATTTTTGGAATGTTCTAAAGGATGTGTTTTCCTAAAAATATACTGTCTATTTTGTTAATTAAAAAAGTTCAATCATAAAATGATATGCCTAGTTACATTAGTACATTACTTCAGTTTTTAGCGCAATAAGAGGCTGATGTCGATATGAAATAATAGATCTACGCTCGCCGTAGTATAGAAGTCAACGCCTGTGTTTGTATATCACCTCGCTGCAGATGACTATGATTTAAAGTCTAGTGACCGTACGAAGATCAAGAACTCTGATTTTCAAAGTGACATAAAATGCTTAGAGTCGTCTGTAGAAGAAATTGATACCAGTGATCCAGGTCTGTACACTTGACCGCTGTTGCTATTCGCGCAACCACTGTGATAGTGCCATCGTGATCACGCACCTGAAACCGGATGTGTACGCAGTTGGTGATATTCGTCATTATGGGCACTATTCTCATCGATACCTCAGGACAGCACTTTACCCCAATATTCCCAAGTTGATTTCTCAGAGTCTTCTTTAACACAAAGTTATGAACCTCGTGTGTTTTGTAACATCATCTCCGTATTATGAGATCTAAACACCACATTCACATGCCCTCTTGAAAGTCTCGTGTGGATAATGAGTAGGCATAGACACACACGACGTCGACTGAATCAGGTAGACTATATATCTAGAGTGTTGGGAGACGCTGGCGTAATATAGTTTCAGAGGGAGTGAGGATTCTTTGTTAAGTAGACAAAGTAACATTTAAAAAGTTTATTAACAGTTAATTACATGAAAATAATTAGTATTGTCATCTTTAGAATTGATAAAGTTGTGTTTATTACTGTAACTACATATTTTTATTTTTCAAAATCATTTTGCAATTCTTTTTTCGGATAAGCAGATTTTCGGATTACGAATTTGCCGCGGGATTAGCAGGACTCTAACGTATGTGTGTTTAAGTATTACTCTCAATTTTGGGTTATGGAGCATTTTGTGTCGCTTAGTTTTGGCGAGGAGAGCCAGGTGAGAGGCAAGAGTCACTGTCTTAATACGTTGTACTCATTATGTAAGTCTGTGCTAATGGTTAAATCGTAATTATAATGAGTACTAGCTTATAATATCTGTAGTTGATACCCAACTTACAAATTATTATTAGGCACTACCTTTTAATGGTTTAGTGGAGTTTTTTGTTTTTGTGCGCATATATACCTCCTTTTTTATTTTACTGTATTGTGTTATCTCATAGAAATGACTCTGAAGAGATAGAATACTTTGGTAGTTCATGAGAGAAATGTCCTCTGTGTTATCTCTCTCGATCTATAGACTCACTTGAATAGAATATAAAACTCCTCAGTTGATGTTCTCACAAGATCATTAGAGAACAGTTCTGGTTGACTAAATATATTCCTGTTCAGTTTGTTGGATCCCGATACCCAAACACTCTCCTCTCTAGCATTGTTACACTATGTGCTCTTGTGAGCTTCTATAAGATATAAGGTGCACATCATTGTCTCGTGTTCCTGCAATCTTCACGCGTAAAGGATCTTGATGAAAGTAATGTTGAACTTCTCAAGCTTGTTCTGATATCTCAGTTATGGTGTAATACCAAACTGTTAAGAGTTTGTCGCTGAAAGTGCATAGTCCTCCGTGATGGAAAATCATATTTTGGGTTTGGGGTAAAAAGGTCGCACATCTTGTTTATGAGTGAAAAAAGTGTAAACGTTCGAGAATATTTTCCAGGAGTATTTCAGATCCGAGAGCATCAATTAAGTATTGTCAACTCAATATGGGGTAGGACGCGGGATAGTTGGTCAACACTTAGTGTCAGTTCCAAGATCAGTGATCACGTGGAGTTCATACTACCAGATCTCTGACGCACCGTTTATGTATAGATGAGAGTAGACCTCACCCGTGCAGTCCGCTTTAGGATGTGAGCTAATATCCCCAATCATACGCTACGCTATCATATGTGACAGTATAGAGCTATCAGCCCTGTGACACTCGACGTTTATTAATAGTGTGGAGTTTGCTCTCTGACTAAACTGTGTCTGCCACTGATGTCCTATTATGCAGTGGAGTCGACTCGCCGATCATCATGGACCCTCGCTCTCATGCTAAAGTCTGACGGATCCTGTACTGGCCTAAAGGGCAGGAAAGAAGCATTACGGCTATTGCGGCCTCACGCTTAGACAATAATTGACAATCCAGTAACAGTCACCAGTGTTTCTAACCCCAATTAAATCAACAAACTTCCACCCACAAAAACCAAACAACAACAACAAACAACCCACTTACTAACCTAAACAAAATTTTCCATCCAAACCAATACTCATATTACCTCAAACCCAACCCATATCTAACAAAAAAACGTGCATGGAGGCACCCCCCCCCCCCCCCAAAACACATCACATAACCCCTCCCAACTATTACAAATCCACAAAAAACGTGTGAAGTATCCAAGACTTTTCTCTGCACTGCAATCGATCACGGCACCAGATCGGCCTTACTGCCTTGCTCAGCATAACATTGTATGACCAGTATTGATCATGTGATGTTTGTTTTATGTTGAAGGTCTTCAGTTTCGCCCGCTCAATACGATTAGTCATTGAGCCGTAGACAGAAAGAAATAATATAGGTAAATTGTCAGCTATTCAGAATAAATGAGAATAGAATATTGACTTTGACATCTCCTGAGAGAGATACTCCACTTGTGCTATTTTCTTTTCCGAGTGAGATGCAAGTTAATTTCATAATATTTTTATTACGTTGCCTTGTTCAAGATAATAGTGTCCTTTTGTCTCCCCACTCTCAAACCCTTCACCCTAAAATAAATTTGATCCTAGTGAACCTCTATAGACACTATTAGTCATTTTTATATAATCTTGCTATTCCTGCTATCGTCAACCAGATAATATTCATCGCTTTCTAATTGTTTATATCGCCAATTGTATTTGTGTGTTATAAGATATCGCTTCTTTCGTCCACACTAATAATATCTAAAAGAATCACATAGTTAAGGTTTTATCTGCCGTCCACTAGGGCACCATACAACACTTCTTTAAGCTGAAATTCATATATAAGTGTGCGCATTTTCTACACAAACAGCAACCTTCACAGTTCTTGTTATATAACGTTATTTATTCGCTCTGCAATGATATAAGCTATCCATACTCGATGAAGGTTCTGATACATTTTACTTGAAGCTTTTCTCAAGTTAGGTCATAAAATGTCTACTAGTGTGTCATTGTGAATATTGTCCCATATAGCTTAAGAATACACTGGGCAGCAGTTGTTGTAGAGGTTTGTGTAAGAGAAAACGGTGCCACGATCTTGTTTATGAGTAAAACAAGTGTCAATTTTTGTTATTTTTCTGGAGGTTTAAACCGAGAGCAGCCAATTCAATTATACACTTTATGAAGGTTAGGTGTCGCCGGAAAGTGCCTCAACATTTGTGTCAATTCAGTTACGTACAACGGTTGACTTTATGTTAGTAATACTAGAGATATAATGATAATGATTATATATAAATATAGACTAGATATTCAGAAACATATATATCTCGCTAATCTCTATAAGTGACATAGATAACGACTCAATCTCGCTAGGACAGATCTCCTTTGCTCATTTCTTCGCTCAGTTGATATGTGTTGTGATAAAAGTAAGTGTTTGTATCATGTTTAATTTTATGTAATGATGAGTGATGTTATAATTGTTCTCTCTAGATTACTAGTGATAAGATGTGAGGATGTTTGGTTTTATATGTATATTATATCATCTCGCTCTGGAAGCTAATGTCGCATGTCCAAAGACATCTGACACACACGATCGTCCGTGTAGAGTACGTTTACTAGGATGTTGTTTGTTCCTCGTAAGTACACTGTTCACCGCACGCTGCGCTTTCTGGCGTGAAGTTCTGATGCAGTGTCCCTGTGCCATGGTGTCCCAGCCCACACATGGGAGATCCACATATAAAGATCCCACGTGTTGTTAAATGCGATCGCTCAAGTTGAGCTAGTGGTGTGTGTACACAAAAACATATGGTACTGTGTGTGGGTATACTGTAGTTTCACATGCCATAGATAGCTGAGTATGAAAGTTCTGTGATCGTTTCACCCCCTACACACACAATAAAGATACAATCGAGTACTGTATCACTGTCGTTGATTTATGGTGGTTGTTCGTCATATTCAACGCTGGAGAGTGTAGCAATATGTGTTATATGCTCTTTACTTGGATGATGGAGATTTGTGATATTACGTTGTAGATGTACCGCTCTTTTCCTACCACTACGCGTGTTAATTTCTAAGACATGTGTGTGAAACGTGAAAACTGTAGTAAAAATATTAATTATTTGTTCTTGCAGGTTTACTTTTATGACTCATGCCCCTAAAAAATACTGTAGTGTATGAGCTGGTCAGATGATGTAATAGACTATACTCAGTAAGCTCACCGTATAGTATCTTTGTCGAAGCTCTATGTGTCAACTGTGAGAAATTGCTCTCCTCAGCTCTCTAATAATATTATAGTACCCGCGCTGCAAGGGCGCGGAGTAAGTTGCTAGTTGTAATGTTTATAAGAGATCACATTTAGAATTTTACACTCTCTGTGTAAACCAGAAACAGACTCTCTTATTGGAGACATAAAGAAAGATTATCAGAAAGTACCGGTTGTCTAAGATGTGTCTTATTACATAGCTTGTATAATAATATTACTGAATTATCTAGAATGTTCATGGTGTTTTTGAAAAATTCAAAATATATTGGTGTCTCGTGTGACTCAGAAAAGTATACGCCTGTGACACAAAGATATCAAATGTTTTGTGTTTTTAACTCGGATGTTACGCGCAAGAGACACGCTGTTGTATTTGTGTAGAGTAGAAAAATAATAAATATAGTAATGTGGTAGATTGTTTGTCTGTGTTAAGAGAATTCCTTCTGCACCTGCTTCATGGTTATTAAACAGGTTTGCTTGTAAGAATGATAAAGTACTTTGTTTTCATTAAATGTTGTCGACCGTCATGCAAATTTGTACAACACTATGTTACGTCGATTTCTCGTTGGATATGCTTGTGTAAAATGAAGATGCTGGTCAGCGGAATGTCAGAGTGAGTCCTGCTTAATACTGTTACGCCCAGTGCAGTTTGGCCATGTGTGAATGATAATATTACAGAATCATAATAATACTGTAGGTGATATACAGATACTCTAACTGAGCCTTTGATTGTCTATCTGTGATCTGAAGAGTGGGGCATGGTGAATGTAAGATGTTCTCTCTCCATGCTCGCGGGCTGTGACAGGTGAGACTACAGAGTTACTACTCTGCTCATGCGTGTCTCAGAGCAAGGGTGCGTCGAGTCAAAGTGCATCAGAAACTTTGCGCACCGGTCGGCCCGTCAACAGAATGTGGTGATGTGTCTTGCGCCATCGCGCGCGCTCATATGGGCTTGCCATCTAAAAACCTTAATTGTTGCTCGCAAACTACAGTGTAGCCTTAGCGCTTCAAGCGTTGATAAGGATATGGTGTCGTGTAGTGCGTTTGAGTGTATAGAAGAGAGTAAAAGACGCTTTGAAAGAGATATAAGTAATGAAAGAATATTGAAATTAAGTGAAATATCATTAGAACGTGTGTGCTTTTCGCGCTCTCTATTATGTCGTACCTGTAGCCAGATGAGATGATGGAATGTTGACTGTTGTATGTTTCTGGTTCTATATGTACAAGAAGGAGCAAAATAATTCCTTGTGTGTATCCCGAATCAAAATACTCGTGTATTATGTTAACGTGTGAGGATAATTGTTTATAAGAATGTTCTGGGTTTCTGTATAATAGTACAACAATATTTAAAAATCTTACCACTTTCTCTATATATTGGAATTTTTTTGAACAAAAGATATGTTCATGCGTACGCTACTAAGCAATATGTTAGATACACGATTTCCATATTTTTTTTCTTAACTGCATTTATTGTACACTGTTTATTTTAATATTCTTCTACTATACCCATTCGTATTGTACTTTTAATTATTACAAGTAAAGAGATTTTAATTTTGTCACTTTGTCAAAGTAGGAAAACGTATAAAAGAATTAAAAATGGATGCGGGTGTGTTAGGAGTTACTAATATTGGGAATAGGGGCAGAGAATATTGAGATGACATGCGCAAAAAAATATCGAAAGAAATGTAGCATCACGCGCAATCTAGGCCTAGTGAGAAGAGAACTCTCTATTACACCCAAATGGGTAATAATTCACCTAGTATGCACCGACTGCCCCTTCCGTTGTTGGAAGAATCGTAGATACAACATTGGAGTGAAATATAATAGTTAATTTATGTGATTGAGCAACTAAAAGAAAATTAATACAAAATTAGGCATTGCAATCGAAAGGAATGAGTCTAAGTGGCATGAGACTCCTTTGCAAGACGGGTCCTGTTGTTTGAGTCGACAAGATAGCTAAAGGAAGTGGAACCGTCCAGAGAAAATAAAGAACTGAAATTGAGGGATAGTATATAGATTTCAGAATGACTAGGTAGAAAAATAAGATCGATGAACTAAAAATGATTAAGAAAGAAAAAATTAAAAATGAAGAAAATAAAGAGAAAGATGATGAAAGAAAAAAGTGTTAGTAGAGATATTATGTGAAGCTTGAGTGTTAGGTCAAGAATTGGCGTAAAGTATTTAGCAAATTCCATTGCTATATGTTAAACACTAGCTGAAAGTCAGTGTAAGTTAAGGATGTGTTGTGTAGCAGTAAAGTAATAGATCTGTGCTTCTATATTAATAATTAATTGGGTAAAATAATGATCAAGACAGGAAAGTGATGTTTACAGAATACAAAAATTCAGTAAGTGGAAAGTATAGTTCAAAATTGTTCACAAGGCAAATTTGAATAGAAAATAGTGTAATAATAGATAAAAAGAAGAAGGCGAAAATGAGTATGTGGAATTATATTGAGAATTGCAAATATTGTTAGGATTATTTTTGGAACATTTGAAATTGTTTATGTGATTTACATAGATATTATTCAAAGTATATAGAGATTACTTTGATGATTAATAAATATTTGAACGCTAGTTAAGTCTGAAAAAGCCTAATCAGTTTTACAGTGAATTATTTTCCAGAGCGACCGTTTGAGTGTCATTAGTTGAGGGACAATATATAATAAGTAAATATCTGGGCTAGTTGTATATATACATTACCTGCCCGCCACATGTGAGACTTGTTGGAGCTGGGAAGCTCAGTTACTTTTATATCCATCTTAGCTGGGAGACCCTTCCACAACAGATGCGGTTGCAATTGAGCAAGGAAGGGCTTGGCTTGCTTTTGCTGTTTTAGATGTGACGTCAACCTTAAATCGATATTTTTATTTTTTGAGATGTTTCAACTCTAGTATATGTTAGAGTAAAGGGCAACTAAGCCATTATTAGTATATTAGAGAGATAGGGACATCAGCAAACCTTACTTAGGGAGAGAGAAAAGTCCGCACTAACACTCCAGGAGTAGTATTAACATGTATACAAAAGAATAACTAATAACATATTTTCTGTTACATTGACACTTTCTTTCAGATGAGTAGATTATAAGGTTAGGCTCTACACACTTGAAAGAAGGAGTGTCAATGGACAGAAATTTGTGACTTAAGATATATGTCCTATCGCTCCAATATATTTAAAAAAACGTATATATAAAACATTTAAATATATTCTATCCAGAAAATTTACGAACTCCATAATTGCACTTTATTCAAAGACAAAGAAATCAGATTTTAAAAAATTCCTTTAATCATATAAGATATGACGCAATTGTACATAGGAATAGCGTCTGACTAATGACTGTATAACAGTATTAGGGGTGGTGCGCAGTAGTGATTTTGAGTTTGAGCGGAATCGTTAGCATTTTTTCTGGTATCAAGTAATTTTTGGACTTTGCGAGTATTTACAGAAGGATTGTTTTGTTTCGACCCAAGAGACAACTGTAAATGGCAGACACCATCTAGATAGCTATGTTAAGTTTTGCGAGATTCGGTATATATACATCTATGCTAAACTGAACACAATAAATTTTGATTGTGTTATTTGTAACTTTGTAACAGTTTGGATAAATAAAAGACATTTTTACCTCCTGCCTTCCATTATTTTTATGTTGGCATTAGTTTTTTAAACCTTTTTCCTTTTTTAAAACTATTATGATATAGGAAACTAATAGAGAGTAATATTATTAATTGAGACAACGTGAATTATAAGATTTTTAATCAGTTCATCATTCCACAGAATTCAGAATTATTTCTATGCAATACCATATTATACTGTTCATTGCCCGTTTGTCGTCGCCGATATGTTATATCTGGTGGTCAGTTCCAAATGTGTACCGCGAAAATGTAGCGCGTAGCTTTTTGGCATAAAGCTGCGCCAACGCCAAGTACGGATGCTACAATTTCAGGATTCATCACCTAATGCAGTCATTTGTTTTAGAGTTTGCCTCGTCTCAATCAAAAAGTTGATTGTGTTATCACTGCGGAAGAAGGTGGATCTGTATTTGTGGGTATTGTATTAAGTAATAACTAGGTTACAACTAAACGGAAATAGCTCTGAATTACATGTACATCAAATTTGAAAATCTGGATGACAAAGACTGTAGTTCATCGATTGATAATAATAACTAAGAGGTTTACTAAAATAAATTTTAAAGTCGCTTCTTAGGGATGAATTACAGTTTTAAAATGTATGATCGATAATGAAATGTGTCTTTGTGTGCAACTAGAAATAGACTTGCAGTTTGTATAAGGCTAGATTGTAGCAAGCAGATAAGTAATTATTTCATTAATGATGAATAATCATGAAGAAAACTTTGGCGTAATGCCAATGTAAAAACCATAGATGTACGTCGGCACTAATATAATAGGTCTATCCGATATTGGCGACGAGAGTTGACCTATCTCCTATGGCCAACGTAGTGATACAGTGAAGATGTGTAGGCGCAGCTAAATTATGTGTGAACTTATAAATAGAAAAAACAAGAAGCGTATAAGGCTGTCGGTTTCGAATTAAAAATTATTTCCGGAGTCTATAATCGTTCATATTTTATTTAGTAAAAGGTCTTTTCGAACATGTTTCTCCCTCACTTGGGTGGATTAGTGATTGTTTTTCAGTTTACATCGGGCATCGACGTCAATGATGAGCGAATTCATGTGAGTTTATGAATCAAAAGGTGTAGTACTTTACCACCTGTTTACATTTCAGACTGTGTTAATGTCTAATCTGTAGCCCAGTGAAAACGTTCAAGAAATTGACAAGGGAAAAAAATATCATATGCACAAAGTAATTACACACCGTGTTTGGCGACGATCTAAGGTGTATTTCTGGTAATAATAAATTAATAGACGTCGCCACAGGTTTTGACGGAAAATAAATCAATAATGTTGTGTCATACGTGCTAGAAACGACTATTAACATAAGACATATGATATCGATACGGTTTTGATTCTTACGTTCAAATCGCATTGGGTCGAATTCATGCTCAGAGATTAATAAAAAACTCCAAAATAGACCTCAATAGATTGCGAGAAAGTATCGAATGTCTGTTTCCGAAAGAGAGGAGTGAAGGGTTTCCTTGCACCGTACATATTCCAAATCCGAGATGGACTTTTGCCTAGAGGAAAGATGGCTGAATTCCATTACTTGGGATGTAAAGTGACCCTTACTCGGGACCCTTTTGATTGGAGCGATATTATTGATATGTACAAAAAGCTTATTTTTCAATTGGCGTACAGGGACCATTAGATTTGTTCAGTAAAGCAGACCTTTTTGAGCATGAAAACTGGATCTCTACGTCCTTTCTTTGGGGTCTTAAAGGAGCACGTAACCAGAACTTCTGTGTGTTAATCCACCCTTATTGATTAGGTGTAGGATTAGAGACAAGTGATTAGTAGACCGAAACAACAACAGAGGGGCGGTGTGTGATCACGCTACCACGGTAAGCTATTTAATGTGATCGCTACACTTCCAGCTCCTGTTGTTTACTTTTGAAGTGAACTAGTTCAATTCATAATAAACAAACTTGCTTCACTACATTCGATATAGTTCAATTTAACTGTCGTCGTTGTACTACCATGCTTAGGCAGTATTGTTTAGTTCATAACTTGCGTGCGCCAAACGAAGATTAGTTAGATGATTAAATAAATAAAGAACACAAAGAAAAGTGCACTTTAGTTTTATTCATAATGATTATAAAACTGTTTACTGTTCTCAAAACTAAATTAAGATGAAATATCTGTGATATTTTGTGAAATACATCTAACTCGGATCGATACTTAGGAATCGCCTCGATGTGGTTTCTGAAGCTTCGAGAGAGTTTGAGTAGTAAATTACTCGGTCAAATACTCGAAGTTTCGAGTACTCACGACACCCCGATAAAACAAGTACAAATAAATTAGTCACAAGTATATATAAATGTTATTTACTAATTTGGCTATCCCAAAATTCCTATATTGGTGGGAGGATGAACGAAATTTTCCAATAAACTGAGCAAATGAGTTCTTAATGATACATCAAAATAGTATAATCAACATAGCTTATATAAGTTGTCTTGATTCTACTTGTATTATATTGAACTTGTTGTTTGAAGTCAAGTTGTTCACTTGTTAGTATTAGATATTAAAAAAAAATAAAAAAGAATATTTCTTTAAAAAAAACCTATTCACATTAGTTACTGACTAGTTTCGAGGGATCGAGGCTTAAGCGTGGGTGAATAGAATCTTTACGTAAGCAAATAAAATATGAAATATCTAAGAGCAATATGTTTTCTATTCTTATTGTAAGTTATTAAGAGATACTTTTCTATGGATAAAACACTTACCTTATCCTACAAGATGTGCATCACCAAGACGGTATTGGGACAGTCAGTTCATAGTTTACCTAGCGCACTCCATCAGGACGAGCTTTGATCCACGACATGGTGAACAGAGACCATTGGGAGTCGTTGCTGAGGACGGACATAGGGGAGAAGGGGGCGCATATGGGATGGGCGTCCCTTAGTCCACTTCACTATTCAGGCGGAGGGTTGGCCTTCGCAATGGTACCTCTAGCTGTAATCGGCTCTCCTTATACAGCCACAGAGTCACTCGATAAGTAGAGGTGTATTGGGCACACGTGGCTCCGCCTGTACATAAATCAACCAATATTGGCCTATGCACGTTGTAATTGTAAGAGGGCAGACAAATTTGCATCTCATCTAAGTATGATCTGACTGAGAGCCTAATGAAGAGGGGAGTACCTGAGGAACTCATCTGAAAGATCGTTCGCCAATTTCTACTAGGTAAGTGTGTGGCAACGTGTTTTTCTGTCTGTAGGTGTGTGCAACGTTCGTAAACCAACTGCACGTGACTCAAGTAAGCTATAGGTTAAAAATGGCGCTATAATTGAAAATCTCAAGATAGATATGAGGAAACAAAGTGGGGTAATTCATTATTGTTTCTGTAAAAAACTGCATGTGATCATATGTGAGAACTGTGAGCAGTGTAAAGAGTTTAGGACCCTCTTTTAACGATCCCTTGCACAGAACCAGCTTAGTTTGTGAGAGTACCTAAAAAGGTTGGTTAAAATGGGGCAACGTAATAAGACCAAATTATTATGTGCACTCTAGAAATTTATTTTTTTTATGTCTACATGGCCGTCTTACATTTTGTTATTCCTAAACAATCACTCACACTTTTTATAGATTCTTCCTTTGTCCAAACTTTGTAATGTGTTAGCTTCTGTCCATACTGACAATATTATGTTTGTGCTGGTGAATTTATTTTTACATACACACAACACTTGCATAAAATATATATAACCTTCCTGATTTTTTCACCGACTCCTATTCAAAAGTCACGTCAATTAATCTTATCTGAAAGAAATTTGTACCTGAAAAGACCCAATCATTTGACTAGAAAGGAAATAGTGAGTTTGCTTTACATATGTAAACAAACTTTTATTCCTTGAGGTAGATAAGGAAGTAGATGACCGTAATTCTAACAGTTGAAAACTATGCCAATTTTGAGTAAATCATCAGCTTTAAAATTTTTAATTATCTGGATTTTTTTCATCAAACTCCAAAGGGACAGTTTTTCATGAAATACTGGTCTGTTTAGACTTGGCTATTTATCTGAATATCTGTGGCTTACAAGTTTTCTGTGAAAGAGAAAAACATAATAGCCATAATGTCAAAGTAGGCAAAGTTGAAACTTCCATTTTGTACTTACCAGTTACTGCAGACAAATTAATAACTAGCTAAAAAGATTTTCCACAGATACAGCCAGACCAAATGTGAAAACACAAAGAACTATTCACTTGCTAGCCCCAGTCCTACGAGTAAAAAGGTATCACTAATAATATTTTTGATTGGTTACAAATTTCTTTATTCTTAGAAGCAATAAATATAAAAAAAAAAAAAAGATTTTAATTTTAACGTTTATTCTTTGAATGATATATTAAGGAAAACCTAAATATTAAAAGTTACATCTTATTACTTAAATTCCAAAATACACTATATCTACGCTGACCATATCATTTCGAAACGGCATGTCGATAATATTTATAAATTGGCACAGAAACATGGATGTTATCGTCAACATTCCTACAGATTACACACAGTGTACAAAAAAATCTCTAAACTTCCTATCAAGTACTATCACTTAAAATAATCTAAGCAGAAGTTTCTCAGTTGCCCAAATATCCATGCCAAGTTTCTCGTAGCTAACATGCATTTATATTTGGTGCTATTTATATAGATTATCATTAAAGAAATGTCGATTAAACAGCAGGAGACTTCGTGATACTGCATATCTGCACAGATGCTAGAGCTTATCCCATTGTCGCATTCATCAAGCCAGCAGTTTGAGAGATGCCCCGCAGTCTGAGGGCTTCACTCACTATTGTCTACTGTCAGTTAACGGAAACCGTCCGTGCATATGGTAGTGAGTGTTTACTCTGTCATCTTTCTCCAGCAATGGCCCTCGTCACCATCTTTAAGCCTTTAAAGCAACCAATTTTCATAAATGTTTTAGTAAAATTAAAATGAGGGTTACTGAAAAATAGTTAAAAGATTATATTCTTTTTTTTTCTATTTGATAGTATGTCTTTCTCTAAACCTTTGATGTAATATTTTAGCAGAGTCTTCAAAAGAAGTTTGTATGCTGAATAAGAATGGGTGTACACTTCAAATGTGACAAGCAATTAGATTGTTGTAGTAACTCACATTTCTTTTAATGTTTACAACACATGTATCAAAAAAATAATGTTCCCCAAAGTGGAGACTAGGGTCTTTTTGTAGATGGCACATTTGTCATAACAGGCAAAAGCTCCTTCAAAATGTAACCAATCCAATAAGGTTTGTGTGATATCGACAATCGATCAACGAAAAAAATTAGTAATCTACGGTCCAAAAGAGACAAGAGGTATACATTTTGATCAACATTTCTCTGTAATTTCTCAGAAATGGCCAGTTATTATTAAGACAGTTATTTTCAAACTATTTTTTTATCTTTGATAGTAAGAAACTGTGTAATGCTGTGTACATTGTTATTTTTTATGCTTCAAGAATAAGGGGTACATGTTTTAGTCTTCTTAAGTCGGCTATCATTACAAAAATGATAAATTCTAATGATGAATGATGTATCGAAAAAAGCAATGAAGCATCTAAACATGACTGCTGGTTTGTAGATTGTGCCAAGATAACACACACACACACACACACACATTAAAAATAAATTGATCATAATGGGCAGTGTGTGTTCCAATTAGTAACTGCGCCAGATTTAAGATTAAGATGTCAAGATTGAGATCAGGGTGGCATGGTTTTTTCCATATAAAATAGTTTGAATTACTAGTTTATCAAAACTGAGTCTCGTTTTTTTTTAGCCAATAACATGGTGGATGTTTTTATGTGTTTTTAAATATGCAAAACTAAATTTGTTCACAAGAACTAAGATTGACATTTCCTCAGTGGACCAATGATAAATAAATTCATAGAACAACAACTGACTCCTATTGATAGGATCGCTAATACCTCGGAATTTTAATACAGTACTTTAACCACTTAAGTTATAAAGCAGGTGTGTTAAGTGGTAAATTAATCATTATATAGAAAAATAATATTGCTCTTTGCTGTTGCTTGTGTGGCTATAAAAGGACAATACAGTAAGACATTATAGGCGACTATTATGTAAACATGTTGGCAGGCCAGGCGTAAAATATGAACTTTGTGTCGTTTGATGACATGGAGTAACAATACAAAACTTATTTATGGTCTGTAAAAAGATATGAAAATAAAATTTGGATAGAGTAATTTTTTAAGATTGCCAGATCATACCACCATCTGATATTCAATAAATAGCTAGAATGATAAATATAAAGAGAAGCTTAGTTAAAAATTAAAGAACTATTTTTCTTGTCAATTTGTTGATTCGCAGAAAACTCAATAAAAGCAGGTTGTAAAGTAAGTTATATATGTTGGTATAAAGTACCTATTTAACTCTGCCGGCAAGGGAGCTGCCATCCACTGGTCTTTAATTCGAAGAGTTCTCTCCTTCTGCGAAAGGTTCCATGAACGCTCAATGGTCTTGCCGAAGCTGGGTGGAATCTTGAGTCATTTCAGCTAAATGGGCGCACTTCTGCAGCCTCTCGGCTCTAGATTGGTCTGGCCTTTACCGTATACGCTGTGATTGACAATTAATTGATCAAATTACATCAATTTAATTTGTAGGTTAAAGTGCAACGTTTTGCAGGAATCTAGTAGATTAGAAGATAGGAATAACAAGCAAAACCTTTACCTAAGAAGTACAAGTCCACCAACGACCACAAACATGTTATTCTATGATTGGATTTACTACGTGGATGACTCTATCTGTGGGTGTCTATTTAGTTTTTTTTTTTTTGTTTTTTTTTTTTTTTTTTTGTTTGAGTTCACCTCCCCTTTTTGGCAATTTGCTGATGACTATTCAAGCCTAATCATTTCATTTTATATTACAAAATATCATTCCTGAGTACAAATATACCATTAAAGACGCTTATTTTGTTGGTTGCGATATTTCATTGGGTAACATCCTAAATTGATGTATTTTATTGGCGATTTCAAGCAAAATAAGTACTTGAAGCGTGGATTTAAAAGTAGCTCTTTTGGATGTTAAACGTTTAAAATTTCAAGAAGATAAATCTTAGTATGTGGGTTTATGAGTGACAGCCTATACACGCAAGAGACTAGAATCATGATTGCATAAGATTGAGTATGGGATAGCCTGTAGTGCACTCATGTGGTACGAGGTAATGCGACATAACATCACACCCAACCATGAATCGAAATAACATAAGGTATCTAACAGTCAAAAGATAGTATAGTTTTTATAAAGGATGGAATGATTATTGAGTGGAGATTTTGTCATACATATTAGACGGCAAATTACAATTTAAGTACGTATTTTTCATAAAAATTACATGACAATAAAGAGCAGTAAATTAGTAATGGCAGGTGTTCACTATGTCCTTCATGAACTCAGAAACTACACCAACGATACGCAAGAAAATGTTCCATTTAAACTTAAATATGTGGATGAGCGTGTTATTCGGGACATCCCAACCTGGAGTTTATTGGAGAAAAGTAAAGAAATGAGAGAAAGGAAAATAAATTTCACAAAATATTGCTAATCGATTATATACTTGCACAATGTAGTAAAATGTTGATACTTAGAATGTGATTGGAATAAAATGTGAGACTTCATTCATTCATTCTAATGTTTGGAATGATAGTTGTTAACGTACTGATTTACTTTATATTTCAGCTCATGTTTTTCAAAACGGATACTTCTCTTTATCCCTTAAACTATGGTTCCCTTTCCTGTTTTTTGCCCTAATAACCGTACTCTGTACAATATTATCTACTGTTGTGGTCACCAAAGTAATACAATTATTGTTGCAACAGTTTCTATAGTTCAATTTTATCGAGGTGTGAACTTTAACTGTCAATAGTACATTGTGAAACATTAACTGGCCAATGTATCTATGGGGAGAAATGTGTCGATGGTAAGTGTGCTGCGAAGCTTAGGCCACTACGGTGGAGGTCTTTCGAGGTTTATCCGCATCGTCCGGACACTAGTTTTTGGTCATCCCCTGTAGATGTAAAGATATTGAAGAATAGATGTACGTGGTGATAGCAGTGTGATCTAACAATAACGGTTATATTTAAGATGATCTTAGTTGTAATAATATAAACTGAAGACTTAACTTGTGTCCGTCGTACGGGTCCCAAAGCCCGGCGTGTCTCATCTATTCCCATAACCTGATGAGCGAGGAGGAGGGTAAGGTACCTTCCCACAGCTCTCAGTGTGGATCCCGATGCTCTGAGAGCACTCTATCCTATTAAGTTCCTATGCTAGCTAACCTCTATGTGTCCAAGCCGTGAAGCCAAGGCGAAACGTAGCAAGGGCCGTGGGCTGAATGGCTGGTGGTTAGACCAAGTGATACCCTTGCGGACTCTGGTCCACCATGCCGGAACTCTCTGTTTCAAATAGGCTTTACCCCGCGCGCCCCTCCGCCCCTCCCTTTTCCAAGCTATGCCGGGCTCTGTCGGGGCTAGACCACATATTTCCCTAGCTACTCGTGGGAAATCCTATGGATCCGACTTTAAAAAAAAACACCAAAACCTTCACATAAAGGACCGCCATTGCGTCTTAGGCAATGAACCGAGCTTAGGGAGCAGAGGGCAGCCACACTGGCCCAGAGGCCCTCGTTTTCCATTGCTCTGGGCTCACAACAATCTAACGATCGGGGGGGGAATGTTCTCTCTCCGTGTCTGAATCAAACTTGTCTGAGGACGCTCAGGTGCCCTCGCAGAACAAGGACACTTGGCATGGCGGAACGAACGCAGGCCAAGCAGGCCTAGCTGAAGTCGCCCGATGCTCGGGTCATGGGTTCATGGGAGGGGGCCATGTCGCTCTCTGACGCCGAATATAAAATCCTTGTCTCCGCGCTGGGCCCAGGCTCTGATCAGCTGGATCGGACGGCTTGAGCATGAATAGGATGAGATTAGCACAGGAAAAACTATTGACCTGGCAATTCAGAGGAAAAACTCCTGAGGATGATGAGCTTGCGCGGAGTCAGGGGTGTACAGTGGGACCATCCTGCTTAAAAGTATCGTCCCCTGAAGAAAGCATCGCCTCGGCAGACATCTCCCTAAGCGCGGAGGTTGTGAAAGCTCTAAAAATGGTGGCGCCAGAAAAGGCACGGCTACCGCTGGAGCTCGACCTCTTGCTGCGAGAGGCCAAGAGGGGAGCGACTCCTAAAGGCGTAAGGGTGTGGTCGGCCCTAAAGCGGCGCCAAACGCGCACGCCCGCAATGGGCTCGACCCCATCTCCCCTCCGGAGGTCAGGGAGTGGATCTAAAGAGACAAAGAAGGAAGGCCGAGGAAGGTTAGCCCAGGGAACCTATTTCTCAGACGTCTCTGGAAGCTCTCAAGTCCATTAAGGTGGCCGGTTGTGCCACCTAACTATCCGGAGAGCTAGCTCACTGAAGAGCAAGGCAATCCTCATCCAGGACTGCTCCTGTCATGATGGATGAGGATAATTGTCGTTATGCCCGACTGGACATGTGGTTGAGCCCCCTGTGGTGACCAACTCCTTACTAGATGGAGAGGAGTGGCTCTTATTGTTTCCGTCGAAACGAGGAGACAAAAACATGGATCGCTGCAAAGTGTTCTCCTGCGTGACTCAAACTGTGGGAGGGGGCCCCCCCAGTCAGAGAGATCGAGTGAACCGAAAGAAGGACATCTACGGGTCTTCCTAAGGTGCTTTTTAAGACGAGGCTATAGCTCAGATCGGGTAAAAGATGGAAGAGGAGAGTCCAGAATCCTGAAGCTTGTCGAATACAAAAACAAGGAATTGAGAATGTGGAGAGAAATGGACCGGGTCATCAAGTCGATGGACGATCCGGAAGGAAGATAGTAGACATTCTTACCTGCCTGGTGGTTGATCCACGTTCTGCTTCAGCCAGATTAAGGCCAAGAGCAATAGTTGAGGTTGGGGGGAGAGTGGCAGGTTCAGGTGGTACGTTTGGCTAGGAGACAAGCCAAGGAGTGATCCAAGCCTGACCTGCACCACAGATTAGAGCTGCTTCGGCAGCCTCTGTGTTCAGTCCATGACCTGCAACAACATCGACCTGGCCTTGATTCAAGAAGAACTTGGCTATACAAGGGCAGAGAATCTCGGGGATACTGTGCGATGGCAAAACTGGTAAGATAATTTCCTCTTGTTTCACAATTAATGGCTAGGACGTGTAATCTTGGTACGCAATGGATGGAGTATTTTCCACCTGTTTGATTTCGTTACGAGGACATTCCGACAGATGAGAACTGCACTGAGCACTGAGGAAGAGGGCATGAGGGAGTTCATTGTCTGCTCTGTGTACCTTCCCTATGGATGCGCTCAGAGGTTCACACTCTCCTTCCGGGAACTAGAAGCCCTGGTGGGGAAACAATCCGATTGGGTGTGGAAGGCGGCACCTTCTGGTCAGCTAGGCGCGACGCCAAAACAAGTGCCCCATAGTGAAGCATGGGAGATTCAACGACTCCAGAACAGGAGGGGGTGTAGGTATTAAACTTCAGATACATCAACAGACTTATTTATACTAAATCGGGGCTCAATGAGAACCCACATTTTAGAGGTGTATGTATCAGGGCCGAAGGACATAGACTACCCTCTGCAATGCGGGTCACTCTAGGCCTCAATTGATCAATTGGCGGGCTCCTCTGAGAACCTTCTCTTCAGATCATCTGTACATTCGTGTTGAGTATCAAAGCAAAATGTCAGCCCTTTCCTGCTCCTGCACCGAAAGACCCTAGGCTCGGACAGGACTGGGCGTCCTTATGCTGGAACTTTCGCCATTGTGCGGTGATTGGGTCCGGGGTGGGTGTGGGTAGAGTAACGATGTAAGTGTGTCTGATCCGTGGAACCTACGAGCAACGGGCGGGCATCCTGCTTACAGGATGCAGGATCCTCGAGTATACCACGACAAACTGTCCAATTTTCAAACAGACACCGTCCTAGACCAAAGAAGTTGTGTGTATGGTTGGTGGTCAAAATCTGCCTGGAAGATAAGAAAGGCGCTGTTAGAATGCTTTTAATCGCTCTATAGGTGGTCAATATTGTCGATGAAGTGTATTCGTTTAGCTCTTAACGTGACTGACTAATTCATCCATTCGTGATGCCAAGAAGGCTTCATGGCAAACCGTTTGTAGGGAATTGACTCCTTCAAAGAGGCAGCCAGGATATCTTTCCATTGGTGAGAGATATTAACACTATCCCTTATAGGTGATGATTTTGCAAGAATCTTAACATAATAAAAATCACTATTAATGTGCTTGTCAGATAATGGCATAAGGAACATAGCCTACAGCCTGCACAAGTTTATCTGCTGTGGCACCTTCATCTGCTTGAAAGACTTTTGGCACCATACTCTGGCGACGGTCTTCACATTAATGTAGACATGGAAAAAAATGTGTCATCAAATAAACCATAGGTGGATTTGTTCCTTAGAGCTTGTTGTGTGTCTTTCTGCCTCGTGGAGCTGTTTAAAACACAAAAATCTACCTGAAAGTGAGTGTTCTTAAACATGACACCTCCAAAACTAATCCGGAACTGAAGGTTCTCTACTTCTCCAATATCACTCTCTACTATTGTGGTATTCCCGTATGACTGATGGTCCAGTAAATGGTGCTGCTGCGATTGGACCTCTAAGATCTGATACAACTGACAAGTCTCCAGCTTAAATACAGACTATGAAAATCCCGGTCCCAATCTTCAGTTGCTAATATATCCCTACATTGTACCAGCAGCGTGCTACGCAGTTAATCCATCTCCTGAAAGCAGAGCTGATGATTCTTGTTTTCTGGGGACAACAGATTCTCTGGGTGCAATGTCTGTTGGGGGGTAAATCTCTTCTGATCCTCATCCCATCTGATAATCTTAAGCCTGAGTTGTAATTTTGAATAACAATAAAAACCTTTTGCGAAGAATGACGCCCACAAATACTAGAAGAGATGGTAGTTTTTATAAGACCCATCCTCTTTGTTATTCAGTAATCAAATCGCGCAATTTGCTAAGTTGTAGATAAAAACGAATCTTGTTTAGGTACATCTAGTAACATTCAATCAATTAGACCATTTTTATTGATTTGATTTTGTTTCGTAAGTTATATATGCTCATGTAGGTTTCACAAAATGATCAACTGGCTTACGGACTTGAATTAAGTGGATTATTCCTCAGGGGTTATGTTTAAGTGGAAGGCATCTATTGTTTTCGTTAATCTAGCAATGGCTAATGGTGTTCACTCCTCACTTGTGAGAGAAAATATAAGATTTGAGGAATTGGATGTAAAGAAGTTTGCTGTTGACACAGTCTTTTGAAGCGATGTGCATATCAAGCTGGATTGTAGCCTGAATTGTACTGTCTATTATTGTGCTAAAATCAAATCTCTTTCGTCCTCTTTTCTGTAGAAATCCAGAGAATCTGCTAAATTTCACTTATACATAAGAAAAGTCGTTTTGTTCATTCTTGGTGATTTATAACTGATAAAGGAAAGATATACCAATATGTACATAAGTGTGTTAAATTTTAGTTAGTGAGAATATGTAACTCATATTGTTTTGTTCTCATGAAATGATACTCGAAATAGGGCGTTGTATTGAGACAATGCTATTTTCTAATTATAGTAGCTTGTGGTTAGTGATAATGGGAATTATTAAAAACATCAATGTCTGATCATGAATATACTGTGGCTGAAAATAAATAGAGTAATATATCTTCTGGGTAGGGTTATGTGTCATGCACTGATCAGTCCTGTGTCAGATTGATTACCGCCAAGAACATGTATTCATGCATTTGTGGGGAGGGTGGTATGGTAACCGTAAGGATGGGTTGGATATTCTATGACAAGCACTTAAATGTTGTGATGCACGTTGGATTTAATTTCATTAGGTAAAGCTTGGCTTCTACTTGAACAGCTGGTTGCCCCATTGAATGTTAAAAGAAAACATCTAGAATTGGTGGTAAAGGTAAAAATAAAAAAATGGTTTTACCCCTGAACTTGCTAAAGTTATGAAAGTTTTATGTTATTATGCATAGTGAGATAGAGCATCTTGTGAGAGTTTAGAACATCAGAGCCGTCACATTTTTTAAGAATGTAGACTTTACTATAGGAAAAGAACTGTTAAAACATGCAAAAATCAAAGGAGAGATAATGAATCGTTTATGTTCTGAAATGTCAAAACAATAAGTAAAAGCAGCGACGGTAAGTATGATAAAAAAGAGAAACAACATGAGTGTAATATTTTTAGAAATAGAGTTCCCCATCCATTTCCCCAAGATACATTTAAGATGACTTTTTTCTAACTGGACTCAAAAAATTCTAATGTTGCTAAGGATAGCCAAAGTTAGCTGCACTTGACCTGCTCTCTGGCCACCGTAGTTAGTAGTATAAACAGACCAGTCTTAGAATGAAGAAACTTAATAGCTTGATGTATGTAAAAAGGTGTGTCAATCTTTGAATTACCTTCTAAAGAGCAGAAGACTTTTTTGGGTTTATCTAATTTTTTATTAAAATATATTGCCAAGATGGAGAATTATTATGCCCATTAAACTTTATTGTAAATATTATAATTTTTGTGTCAGGTGATATGTGCCCAAATTCTTTAAATGATCTTCAGTGAAGAAAACCTAGTACCCATTTAGTAAAAAAGATGAACCAAAAACTGTCCATCTAATTACAGACCAATTTCGTTGGTGCCAGTTATTGGGAAAGGTAATTGATGGGCTTGGGAGGCAATAAAAGATCAACCTGTTATGTTATTTTGTTGAACATTAATACTTGATTAATAGTCTCAGTTGTGGGTTTTTACCAGGGAGTTGTACAGTCAATGCAGTAGAGAGCTTGTCAATAAAGGATTTTATGCTTTTGAAAATAGTCTAGTCGTTAGTGCATCCACCTAATAGATTTATGTAAGGACTTTGATAATGTGTAGACCACAATATTGTGGGTTAAAAAAATTTAAACGTTCGATGCGCCTTGATAATTACGTGAGACTCAAAATTAATTGAATCATATCTAAGATCAATAGAAAACAGATGGTAAATAGTCTGGTTATAGCAGAATCATGAATCTCAAAGAAATTAAATTTGGTGTGCCCAGGGCTCTGGCCTGGGCCACTTTCTGTTTTTATCTTTCACTCAGTTCGCCACCATGCATGCAGCCCAGCAACACCCACGCCAGCCAGCTCTTGACCTCCCCCTCGAAGCGGGCACATAGATAGTAAATAATAGGTAGATAGTAAACGGACACGTAAAATTAGATAGTAAACGAAACAGCTGACCATAAAAATAATAAATTTCTAAGAAACAGGTTATTGATTTTAGGCACTAGGAATAGGACTTGAGTAAAAAATTAAAGCAAAACAACATACCCAGTAAACTGTAAAACACAGATTCAGTTTGTGAAATATTTTGGAACCATTGGCCTCTTCTTCAGTAACTAGAGAAGTTCTTCAATTATCTGGGAGGGGGGGGGGGCAGGAGAACCAAGCCCAGTTATCTGGTTACTGAATAAAAGGCTCAGCAATATTTCATAAACTGAATCTGTCTTTTTCTGTTGTTTGTATATCTACCTACAGTTTACCAATTCACCAGATATGGTGCTGTCCTTCCTTTCACTTTTTACTGAAATTACTGAGTAAGAAAAATATCTACTACAATGATGTGACGTTAGTTCTACTCACTGTGAACTGTAAGTTTGGCTTTGGCTGATGCTTCTCCAAGGTTGTTTAACGCTTTCACTGTGTACGTTTCCTCGTCATCTGTTCCAACATTCTTCAAAACCAACTTATACACTTCAGCCGTTGTGTCATTTACAATTTCAGAGTGGTCACTGTTTTCTATCACCTTTTTGCCTGCCATCCTAACAAAAAAGAACACTCAAAAGGTAAAATGTTATTTACCCCCAACAAAGAAATAGGACTGTGAAACTCTTCATAACACAGATTTAGGAATACCACATGGTTTTTACTGGCTAATTTAACAAGTGCTTGTAAAAAAATCATTACATTTCCGCCATAAATCTCTATGAATTGGCGATGAATTTATAGCTGCCTAAACGTTCCTTGCATTCAAACCTGATAACTGAACTAATTTTAGTTTTGGTTTTTAAAACTAGAAACAACCATAGGAAACTGAAATCATAAGATCTATCAACTAAATATACAAAAATATGAGGAAAACTAGAACTAGGGAATGTCGATCTTTAAAAGTTATCAGGGAGTCCTTACTGTACAGACACTAGGTTAATGGCACTAGGCCAGGAATTAGTATTATAGGAGGGGATAGGGAAGTCGGCGGCGTGGTGGCTCAGTGGCTAAGGCTTCGGACTGCAGAGGGTAAGGTCCAAGGTTTGAATCCCTACTGAGCCAATGGTCGGTACTTCACTCATTGAATAAAGTTCACACACAGGTCTGCAGGTCCATGTTAACTGACGAGTGAAGTTAATAAAAATAAAAAAATAAAAAATTTGCCCCTCATTACATTTTTGTGAAATTGTTAATGTGAATTATATTTATGTGTTCTCTACTGCAAGGTGTTAGTGGACTTGTCTTCATCCTTAAAAGGTATGTAATCTTTTGATGACAGTATAGAAATACATCTAAAGATAATACTTTTAACATCTGTTCTTCAGTTTATATAATTTACTTATATTGATTAGTTATCAATTTTACAATTGTGTAATTCTTACATTTATTTGGTTTGTTCCTCAATGTAATAGCATTATGCTAAATTTAAAAAAATATAATTTAAAACATCGCCCACTAGTTCACATGGGTCTGCAGGCCTCTGCATGAACATTATTCATTGAGAGAAGTACCGACCCTCAGCTCAGTTGAGGTTTTGAATCTTGGATCTTGTCATCTGAAGTCTGGAGCCTTAACCACTGAGCCACCAAGCCAGAAAAATATCTGACTGAGCACAATGCCCACTAAAGACTGTATTCATTGTTTTGTTTTTTATGTTCAATGATCTTTAATTTATGAATTGATATGATTACTAGAAACTATAAACTAGAAAAAACTCAAATGTTGTCAAAAATTACTAAAAGGCAAAATTAATGCATTTGAAACTTTAAAAAAAATTACCTTATCACTTATCTAAGTTAAAATAAAACTGTTATAAGTCACAACACTTTATTGGTTTATGTGAATGTGGTTAAATGTGATTTTTAAACTTAGGATTTTTATTCAATTGTTCATGTTTTGTTTGATACTAATGTACACATGAGACCTCTTGCCTATCAAATATGTGAATCTTATCAATAATAATTTTACTGTGACATTCTAATAAATAACCTACTGGATACTGTTTATAGACTATTTTATGCTTTCAATAGTCTAAACCAAAATTGTAATTTTTATCTATTGTCTATTGTAAGTAATGTACTTGTAACATTCAAGACTAATACTGTAATGTAACTAATTTTAAACTAATGGACTTGTAATTTCTTTTGACTAAATATATAACTAATCGACTTGTACTATTCTAGACTAATAATATAACTAATTGACATTTAACATTCTAGAACTGTCTTAATCTCATGGACTTGTAACGTTTTATACTAATCTTAAACTAACCGACTTGTTACATTCTTCACTAATGGACTTGAGGCTCGTCATGATGAAATATCAAACAAAAACATACTTTCAAACACAACAGAATTGTTCAAAAACGCAGGGACGATTACAACACCCCCTCCCCCCAATCACATTGCACAGTACAACTAGGCATTGCTTGGAGAGGGCTACCCCCCCCCCCCCACCACTCTTTACCGATCGGCTTACTGCAAAGATTCAGTTCGTCTTTAACGGTCGTGGTGAGTTGATCTCGTGAGTGTAGTGGTACGAGGACTCCTTCCTCCCGCCTCAGTGGAATTGGAAGCTGTTTTGATAAGTTGAATATTTTGTCTTTTTAATAACCTGCTCTGTTTTGTTGAATTTTTCCATGTTTGTTGCATTTATTTGGTGTCTCATTGAATACTTTGTCTGTTTAATAACCTGAACTATGCTCTGTTGATTTTTTTTCATATTTTGCATTTATTTTTGTATGTCATTGAGTATTTGGTCTATTTAGTAACTTGCTCTGTGTTTTGTTGACTGATTTCATATTTTGAGTTTCTTTTATATTTCATATTGTGTATTATATTTTGTATAACTATGTTATGTGTGATAGTTTTTTAAGAACTTTTGACTTTCAAAAGTAATCTTTAGTATCTAGCATGTAGTATTAAGACTTTTCTGATTTAGTATGGGTTAAGGGGGAAAAAAATGGTTTTAGATGTAGGCTAAGAATTAGTGAGTACACCTGAAGATGGCAGGAGTTTGTTATATCTGTCAAAACGTTGTGTTTGTTTCTTAAACACTCAAAGCATTGGAAATCTCCAAATATTATCTACACATAATATTGTAAGTGTCCATTAGTAAAGCTGTAAATGCCAGTTTACATGCCAATGGGATAAGAACGTGTTCAGTGGACATCTATCTACCACAGAAGGTTTACTGACTTATCAATAATCAATTAAATATTTACGTTATGGCTTACCAAGTAATATCGGGGCGAGGATTGGCTATGATGTTTGTTATCAGCTCTACTTGTTCGTACGGCACACAGGTGACATCCTTGAAGCAGATTATTTCGGGTCTGAACACCATATCCAGACGTGCCTGATCAACATAAAAGTATTAACAGTGACTACTGAAACAAAAATACTGTCCAATTATAAGATCCTGTGAAGCCAGTTTCCCTGTTCCAATAAAATTAGTTCTTCGGACCTTTTCCATTAATTCACTACCACTACTTTGGTTAGGTTATGCTAGGTTTGTTTAAATTATGTTAGGTCTGGTTACGTTATGTTAGGTTAGGTTATGTTATGTTTGGTTATGTTATGTTTGGTTATGTTAGGTTTAGTTTGGTTATATTAGGTTAATCTAAGTTATGGTTATGGTAGTGAATTAACAGAAAAGATCCAGTTCTTGTTGTATCTCTATAGGTAGCGCCATCTGTCTCCCTCCCTCTGTCTTTCTCCAACATACGCTAAAGTGACTAAAAGCTGAGCTAATAGTACGCCTAAACAGTCGTCTGAGCCCTTATTTGTTAACCAATCACTGTTAGATAACAGAATCATTGTCTGTTTGTTTCTGTATTCAATGGTATTATTAGAATAAAAGTAATCTAACCTTTTTAAATAGATTTTATTTGAAATGTTAATACACAGAGATATATTTTCAATTATTGCACAAATACTGAAGTACAACTAATATCACCACATCAATAGTACAAGTCATTTTTACAGAAATTGAAATTACACAATTTTAGGACACTTAAACTTTTGTATCCTGGATTAAAACTGGAAACTGAAGTTTGATAAATAAATATAAAAAAATTGGTTTCTATATTATGATGTCAGAGTCAGAATGAAAATTATGTGAATCAAGATAATAGCAATCATACAAGTATTAAAAAAATCACTACTAAATAATTATTTAAATAAATAAACTAAAAGTTAAAACCATCATGTAATGATCTCTGGTGTTAGATGATACCTAATCACCATAATAAAGTCAAGCTTACAACTTAGTGAATAAAAACACTATCTTAATAGATTACTAGTAAATAAAATTGAATTGCTAGATATTGAAGGCTAGAAGATATGTACATGCAGTGTACCATCAAAGAATTTGTACTTTTCTTGGTCTATGGGTCGACATGTGAGAATTTTAGTCGATTTATAGAGAGAAATATGTTCGGTAAATATACTGCAAATAGATCTTAATTGACTTTTACAATAGTTTTATTGGATGCTAATAGTATTTGATTAAAAAGCCAAATCCAGTAGATTAACTTACACTGCTGTCAGCTGATCCCCATTTATTAGTGGCCGATATCTTGAAGTCTCCCGTGTCCTCATGGCGGCCGGCAGGAATTTTCAGGGTAAACGTACACTCCTGCAGCCCATCCTGTACTTCCTTGTTGGAACTTGACAGAGTGAATCTTGCATCAACATCTTGTCCATCTTTCGTCCTAGTTCAAACAAATGTTTTTCTCAGATAATCAATACAATACAGAAAACATAAATACATAATCAAATCAAGAGGTTGCTTGTATATAAGCTGCTGTATAGTTATTATCACAAATGCTGCATCCAAGGAATAGTCAATTTTCTTGCTTATAATATAATATATACCTTTTAATAAGTTATAATAAGCTATAAATGTTTACTTTTGATTTTCGAAAAGACGTACATATTAATTTGCTGTATAGATCTGCTTTATTTTAAACAAATGTTGATAAATAAAGTGGTTATAAAACTATTCTTTACAACTAGTATATTTGAATCTGAAGAAACTAATTAAAATAATATAACTATAAAACATCTTATAAACCAATATGATTACTAAAAAACACTGTACTTAATTTTTTCTATATTATACAAATAATGTAGATTTAGATTTCACCTTCTATTTCTAAACAAGTAAGAAGCCAGCCACAAGAAGTATTTAGCTATCATTAACAAACCAAAATGAAACTTTACACATGAAAAGACTGATTGTGAGTGAACGTACCATTTGACTTCTGGGACTGGATCAGCTGTAAGCACTGCTGTGAATGTTGCGTCCTCACCCTTGGGCACTATGAGGGGTTTCAGAGGGGTCTTGAACTTGGGCTCTCGGAGTAACGCCTCCTCTATCAAGTGAAAACATAACTGTTATATTTATCCAAGACCTGTAAATTTTATATTGATTCTATAAAATATCATATATATTGTATATATCCTTGGTACTTTCAAGACGAATGAGAAATTTGTATTATTTACAAAGTTAAGCAAAGATCTAATCCTTAAGATATTGAAACTGTCAAACAATCTAAAATTACAGTGAGTAATTTTAGATCGTTTACATTAGTACTTTGATATACATTTTTGACGCAAAATAAATAAACTGCAGTTATTTATAAAATACAATAAAAAAATGAATATGATCAAAATTCACTATCTATGATAATGAGAAACATGCAGGAAGGTGTACATGCATTCTTGCTCAAAATTAAATTCTTGCTGCGATTTCATCAACCTAATATGAATATCCTTAAAATTGTTCAATAATTATTTATGAAATCACTATAATAATTTTATTTAACACGTTAATTGCCATGCCTACCCGATCGGGTCGGCGGTAAGTGTGAACGTGCCGCCCGATTGACGATGACAGTATTTTGTTTTTCTGCCAGAGAGCACTCTCAACTGCCGCCTGGTGCCAATCACCCAACTAAGTGTAAAAGTAAGACACCATGCTAGATGCAGAACATTGTCATTGTGATATTCATCAGTTGGTTTTTTGAAATATGCATTGGAGTTTTGCATATTTCTGCCGACCCAATCGGGTCGGCCATAATTATTTTTAAATTAAAACGTGTTTTTAATTTAAGAAATTAAATTGTTAAGCTTTAATTTCTTAGTTATACTGTTGTATTTATATTTTAAAATATCAAATAAGCCTGTTTTACTTGTAAAGTATATATAATGAAATTCTTATAAACAAAAACATTTAAAATAGTCTATGGTTTAATATTTTGTGTAAATTAGCAGGAAAATAATACTTATATTTGGCAATAAACATGTTTATTTTACATTTCAATAAGGAATACAAATAATGAACGTAAATATAAATCGAAATATGACAGTGAAATAATCGACATTTATAAACTGATTTTACTTATTACTTGTGTATTTATTTGAAGCAGTCTTTGCATAAGAAAGGTTTCATTTTTCCATTTCATTCAAAAACGCACCTTCATTTGTCTCTTTATTATCAATAAATTCATCATCACTCGTAACCATATTCGTCGTCAGTTACCACGAAGTCCAGATCGTCGTCTGTATCGTCCGCGTCACTACCGATGTTACATCCCCATTCATCATCACTCATAGGCTGATCAGGTTCACTTGACATGGGGATATTAAAAAGTCTCTCTATATCTTTATCGTTAAGTTATAGGCTTCAGCTAACTGGCCACTGGAGGGGGTCCTGCACAGGTCACTCCTCAGTGGCCAATCTAGTAAACGACGAGGTACTCTCAATGAAGTCTGACTTTGTTGGGACTAAGCTCCTTTTCACTAGACCCTATACTGTGGACTTCAGGTCGAG
Source organism: Stictocephala bisonia (assembly GCA_035578905.1). Taxonomy (NCBI): domain Eukaryota; kingdom Metazoa; phylum Arthropoda; class Insecta; order Hemiptera; family Membracidae; genus Stictocephala; species Stictocephala bisonia. The sequence goes on along the minus strand of JAQJVL010002751.1, from coordinate 973 downwards.
GGAGTACTGGGACGGTGTTAGTAGCCTGGTTTCTTCTCACGACCGAATTGTATGGTTCACAGACGGGTCTAGAATGGGCAACAGAGCTGGATTTGGCGTCTATACTGGCGACCCTAGGACCAACGCTAGCGTGAGCCTGGGAGCGTATGGCACCGTCTTCCAAGCTGAAGTCACCGCAATCCTTCATTGTGCCGCCCAGGCGGTCGAAAGAGGGGTTTGTGGGAAATATATCCGCATCCTCTCAGACAGTCAGGCGGCCTTAGGGGCTCTGGACTCCTGGAAGGTCTCGTCTGGTCTAGTCTGGGAATGCGTGGAGACCCTCAGCATCCTGGGATCAAGAAATCAGGTCTCGCTGGAATGATCCCAGGACATAGGGGATTAGAAGGCAACGAGCAGGCCGATGCCTTGGCTAGGGAGGGGGCTCTCAAGCCCTTCATTGGTCCTGAGCCGGCCTGCGGCGTTTCGATTGCAGCTGCCAAAGCAGCAATTAAAAACTGGGTCAGCGCCAGACATCTGGAAAGATGGCGGCGGTTCCCAGGGCAAAGACTCGGCAAGGTTCTTGTCAAGAATCCCTCCCAGAAGTTGACAAAGTCACTTCTCGGGTTGAGTAAATTGAACGTCAAGCTGGTGGTGGGACTCATCACCGGCCACGGCAAATTCCGGAGGAATTTAAGAACGGTGGGACTCTTTGCGGAGGATCCCATCTGTCGCCTCTGTGGGGAGGACGAAGAGTCGGCAGAACACATTGTCCTGGAGTGTGAGGCTCTTGGTGCCAGAAGAAGAGCACTTTTTGAAGGCTCACCTCTGGGACAGTTGGAAATTACCAATCTAGTGAAGAAGCTCCTTGACTTGGTCAAGGGCAGCCAGCTTTACGAAGATTAGGCACCGGGATTGGCACAAAAAGCCTTAGGCTTCGTTGCAAGGGTTGGCTGGACCAACTATATATCCCCTTTTAAACTAAACTAAAACTAAT
>JAQJVL010002750.1:0-82669 GCA_035578905.1 Stictocephala bisonia | reverse complement strand
ATTACTTTAGTTATATATTGTTGTTTGATTTGTAAATAATGTGCTGAGCAAAAGTTTGCATTGTTTGAATATACTCATTGTTGTTTAGTACGAATTTTCTGTATAAGGTTAAGTGTAAGAGAGGACCTAATGGACCTAACTGCCTCACTAAATACAGTTATTTTTTTCATTTAGTTTCACTTGACCAGTCAATCTAGGACTTTACAACTCTATTTCACGGTCAAAGTATACGTCTCTTTAACAGTTTAAGGGGATTTTCACTTCCCTTCCTTTGAATGTAACAGCTACTATTTTTGTAGCTATATTTTTACTTCTTCAATTTTAAAATTAAAGACATGAACTATGTTAGTAAAAAAGATAAAGTTATTTGAATAATATATTCTAGTTGTATAAAATTACTATTTACTTTTCCCTAAATTTATTATTTTTTATCGATTTAGTGACTGCTTTGTTTGTTATTGAATCTTTGTTATTATATTAGGTAGGTAGGTTGGTTGGGTGGGGTGGGGAGGGGTTGGATTGGGTTGGGTTAGGTTAGGTTAGTTTAGGTTAGGTTAGGTTATATGATTACAGCTTTATAACATAGTTTATAATTTGGGGGCTTATAACGGAGTTTGGCGTAATAGAAAACTAAAAATTAAAAAATGAAGAGATTCACACATATTTTAAATTTTGTTTTGGCTTAATGTGCTTTCTTTAACTATACTAATTTTTTTTTCTAACCTCTAGATTTCATGGTAAACTCCCACCTAGTTAGAACTCACTACATCGTTAAAGAATCTATCTAAATGTTTACTAGTAAATACCGGTTATAACCGGTAGGTAAGTCCAGTAAATTGGTGTCAGATGTGTCAGATGTTCTAGACTTGAATGGCTGGTAGCTTGTGTAATGAGTGTCATCAACATTACACGACTCTTGGCCAAATGCCACTGGGTAACTGTAGGAACGTTGAGTTAGCAACGCTGGTAGCAGTTGAGTAGCAGAACGTGAAACTAAAAATCTCCGAACTAAAACACTATACAAATGTTAGCAGTTTATTCATATGATGAATGACGCGCGCTGATTCATAGCCTGGGTAGAACCGTGACGTTGCAATGTATACACTACATGAATGAATACACATTTATAGAAGTGTATTCATTAATTGTATCTAGTTTGATGACGTCTCAAAGTCAATACAATACTCATCCTCAGGCAGTACATTTTCCTCGATCGACTAACAAAATGTTACCGCACTCAATATTAAAACAAGTAGATCCATGATAACATTTTCTCTACTTTTTACCAACATCAATGACGTCATTAACACAGTAATTAAACGTGTTTGAGGGACAGCAATGCAACCTCCTTTAGGAAATTGAATTAGTACTCTCCGGATTTTAACCTGTGCTCCTTCCTTTGGAACATACGTGTCAATCACTCTACTAGCAAGAGGCTTAGTTGGGTAGGTATAGGCATATTTAAAAAATATTTGTAGAAAATTCATAACATTCCTCACTCTTTTTAAAAATATCAGGACTCAGTTATGTTCAGAGCAGAAATAAATATAGTGTATTTTATTGTAATGAATATTTGTTGTATGTGGAGTGAATCAATCATACATTCCAAATATTTAGCATTTGAACAGAACTAATACAATATGAAAAGAGACAAGAATAAGGCAAACATAAGAACTACTGAAGAAATAAAATAATTAGTAAAAATTCAACTAATAAAAATTTGTATAATTAGCTTCTATTTATGTATAGCATAATTCTTATATATAATTGATATAAACGCATTAATAAGTTTGTTCTGGATCAGGCGTGATTACTCTCCGATCCACTATAATCACGGATCACGCAATATAAATACAAATCACCCTAAAGAGGAAGTTGAGAATCTATCAGCTTTTTAGCCGGAAGGCGTTTATTTTTCATTGCTTTGCAGACTTTCCTTCCCTGTACCTATGTAAGGAATTTGAATGCAACATTAGGAAATGTCCAATATGAATTTACAGTTTATTTACAGGGTGGCGCACGAAATGATGCAACATTTAGTTTTGTTAAAGAAAATTTATTGTAATGCAATACAGTAAAGTTTGATATAAACTGTCAACTGCATAGCTGGACATTAGTTTGAGGCCATTACATGTTCAATGTGGTCACCTTCTTGTCTGGCAACTGCTCAACACGAACGTCTATGTTATTGATGACTCTGCGACACATATCCTCGGTTATCTCGCTACATGCCTCAATGATTAGTACTCGCAGATCTTCTCGTTCAGAAATACCCACACACAAAATAACCACGTCAATTTAAATAAGAAGTGTTTGAAGGCCAGTTATGGCCACACGCAAAACGATTAGGAAATCGGTTTGAAATGACATTTTGGTTGAAATGTTCATGCAGAAATTCTAAAACAATATTAGCCGTGTGTGGTCTGGCTCCATCCTGCATGAATCACTGGTTCTTTAATTGAAACCCTTTTGCGATAAGTTGAGGCACAACATAATAACGTAGCATGTCTAGATAACGCTCGCAAACACGGTATGGGCCATGGCTCGAGGTGGCTGCCCATACCGTAATTCTTGGAGCATGATGCACTTTTTAATGTAGCACGAGTGGATTTTTGAAAGCCCAAAAACGCTCATTTTGTTTACTAACAACACCTTCTAAGTGAAAATGTGTCTCATCTGAGAACCAAACATTGTTAATCAATATGTCTTGATTAACATCCCTTTCTGCGAAAACCATTCGTTGATGTTTTTTGTCGATCGTTAATTTGGGTTACATTGTAATTTTGTATGGATACAAATGCAAATATATATTTTTTAATTCGATGCACAGATTGTCTATATATGAGAAGATCTGCTGCCGCTTTTCTAGTCGACTTGCCTGGATTCCTCACCCACCAACACTGCTCTGACAGCTTCAACATTCTGAGGAGGGCCGTTGGCGCTTCCTCTCAAATACTGAGCCATCACTATTAAATTTTTCATAAAGTCTATGTATAGTTTTAAATGATGTTGACCAGTGAGTTTGAAAATGAGCACGAAACCGTCTTTGTGTAAGCACCGCACTTTTTGTTTCAGTAACAACAACACAGACTTTATGCGTCGATCCGCAGACAACCTTCCTTTGTCAGCCATCTTGCAACAATAATAACGGAAGTGGAAATAGAGGGAACTAATCTCCATGAACAGCTGATAGTTTTGCCAACTTACAACACAGTAATAATAGGTGACCGGTACAAATACTACCAAAACAATTGTTGGATCATTTCGTGCGCCACCCTGTAATATCAAAACCTGGTACAGACAAAAAGTTAACATTGAACTTTTTTGAAGTTACTGTTATATTAAGCCATTGGTTTTATTTGTATTGAGTGTTTTTTTTAATGTTAAGTAGGCTACTTTATATATGTAATTATTTTTCTACAACTTTTTCAATAAACCAAAATAGAATCGGACCACAATCATGAGAAATTCATCAAAGAATGAAAAAAAATATTTCTAGTAAATGTACACGACTGCTTGTATAGGTTTAACTGATATTTAAAGTAAACATAAAAATCCCATAAATATTCCAACCACTCCAAAATTGTTGTTATTTCAAATATATATAGCAACAATCACGTACTTTAGTTATAAAATGAAAATTTCTCATCAAAACCACAATAAAAGAGCAAAATTATTGAAATAATTTTAAAGTTAATTACGATACCAAAACAAAGTTATGAAATAACAACCAAATAGTGTTTTTCTATGCGTAAATGTAACAGTGTTGTCATCATAATGTAGGACTGTTAGTAGACAAATGCATCCACGCTGCAAATAAGGCATGAATATGCAAACCCCAAGATAGCGACTTAGGGGGACTACCCAGCCTCTTAGATAATCTGTAGGCCATTCAGATAACACAGTATAAGCTCAAAATGGACGAGGTAAATCTATTTAATTAGTCAACCTGTTTATGAGTTTTAAGTTTTTCGAATTTTGTTTGCATGGACATAAATAAGATAAAAAAGAATCAGTAGGAGTCATACTCAAATTTGGAGGTGTGAGGTTGAAACAACCACAAGGTGTAAATTTTGGGTTCTTAGATCTGCTGATAATTTACAGATTATTTGATTTCGACGTTTATATCAAAGTGATTTTATCACAATTATGTACGTTTTGTACATTGTTGGAGACTTACCTTGTTAATTTTTGCTTACGTCTGTCTCATCTCACTGAGACATTATAAAGACCAGTTTGATAGGTGGTGATAGATTAAAATTTCTATTTGGCCAAGTAAGGAACTGCTCGAGTTTATATGAAATGTACCCTATTTAAAAAAATCTGATGTATTGGTGATGGTTTCAGTATAATTAACATCAATATGCAAAGTGTTTTTAGTTATGATCACAACTACGATTAGTAGTACTAAAATAAAAACTACTAAAGTAAAAACAAAAATAAAAAGTAAAAAACTAAAAAAGTAAAAACTACGATTAGTGAAGTAATAACAAAAAACAAAAATCAAAAAACAAAATTGTAAAGATGGTGAAAATATTTTGACAGCATAAAGTGATTTAATGCAAAATAGCGTAAGAACACACACACACACACACACACACACACACACACACACACACACACACACACACACACACACACACACACACACACACACACACACACACACACACACACACACACACACACACACACACACACACACACACACACACACACACACACACACACACACACACACACACACACACACACACACACACACACACACACACACACACACACACACACACACACACACACACACACACACACACACACACACACACACACACACACACACACACACACACACACACACACACACACACACACACACACACACACACACACACACACACACACACACACACACACACACACACACACACACACACACACACACACACACACACACACACACACACACACACACACACACACACACACACACACACACACACACACACACACACACACACACACACACACACACACACACACACACACACACACACACACACACACACACACACACACACACACACACACACACACACACACACACACACACACACACACACACACACACACACACACACACACACACACACACACACACACACACACACACACACATATATATAAACAAGAGATAATAATTATAAAATTCGTCTAGTAAAGAAAATAGTATTTGCTTTCTAGCAGATATTTCACAATATTGCTAAAATCTCAGGCTCTACTATTTTGATACTTATTCCTTAAGAAAATGATATCTAAAATCGTTTGTTAATTAATTAAAATTTTGTTTCTTATTAGGAAGAAAGAACAAGAATTGTTTGTTGATAACAGCAGTCAAACACTTAATAAGGTTTTTAATTGCAATAACATCTATTGGTTAGGTTTGCAACATTTAAAAGATGGGGAAATTATTTAAAATGTCATATAAATATTAATAAGAATACTAACTATTAAAATGGACAAGCACTACAAGATTTTAGTATCTGGGAATTAAATAGTCCATAGGTAAAATTCTATAGTTTATAGTTTAGCTTTCGTGTTGGTAAAAATTCGAAAAATGTGAACGGCACTCAACACAAATTTCTCACAATATGATTACAAAATGTATAAAAATTAATGGGGTTGATTTCCTTTAACTAATCCCTCTAGTCTGAGGACGTTAATCGAATTGTGTTAAAATCGATGAGTGGTTGTTGTATTCAAGTTTTCGTGGGATGTGTTAGGGATAAATGCATAGTGTAGAACAAATATTTGCCGTGTTAACAACCAAGTATTGGATTGGTTTACACAACAATTTTATAAGGTCACAGGCCGCGTACAAAGTAGTTGAAAGATTAGGACAAGTACAAAGTAAGGTTGAAAAGATTGGGATAAAAAATATGTTAAAACAGCAATTATCTAAAAACGTGGACATTCTCAAAAATTACGCAGATGGGAAACTAAGCTGAGTATTTTTGTTGTACTGGAAGTGGAAGCCATTGTGGACCTGAGCTAGACATCGAATTGGTCTGTTTTTCCTGCAACTTTTGGTGTTTTCATTTTATTTATTTTTATATCAATCCAATTCTCGGTTTTTGTGAGCAGTAAGTTTTAAAGCAATAGTAATTAAATTTGTGGAAATTGAGATGTTGTTGAGTTAAATTGGGAACTTGTTAAAATAATTTGAACCAATGACTAAATTGACTCTAAGATTTTTACATTTACTTGAAGGAAAAATAAATAAAAAATGAATATTTTAAAAACAAATCACGTCACTTTTGTAACATTGATACTATTTTGACATTGTGTTTTAAAGTATAAATGTTATAAAATTGTATCAACAAACCTCAATATTAAAAAATCAATGTAAAAAAAGATCATATAAAATCTTTTTTCAATTATGAATTTGAGTTTTGCACTTATAGAACGAGTAACAAAATTAAATTCATTAAAAAAAACCAAATACATTGGATTCATTATAAAAACAATATATTTTCATTGTTTAAATTAACTTTTTAAATTTTACACTTGTCGTACTAATAATAAAGAAGATATTTTATAAACAAATTATTCTTGTGTTTTACTTTGTTGATTTGTTGACATTTTATTTACATAAACGATCTATATTCAATTATAAACTTCAGTCTTTAAATGTTATACTTGCAAAATGAGCAAACAAAAAAGAAAATATTTAAAATTAATCTTTTCTTTTATTTCCTTGAAATTGTTGTTAAATTTGGGGTAATTATAGACACAATCAATTAATTACACCCTTTGATATAATTAGAGAAAATGAAAAACCACTTTAAGCGTTCCGAATTAATGTTTTGTTTGGTTGGAATTTTGTACATATCAAACAAACATGTTCATAATCAGGTATCTTGCTAGTATAGTGGTTAGCACCTCTGCTTCATATGCAGATTATCACGGGTTCAAATTCCGGGAGGTACACTTAAATTTGCTTGATGGGTTTGGGTGGTTGTCCTTAACAGCGTTAGTAATGAAAGTAAAATATATTTGGCGTAGATAGGCTAAGAAAGAAAAAAGTGAAATTTGCAAGTTGGTATGTCAGAAATAACGAATTATACGGTGTATAAAAGTAAAATGGAAAAATACCAACAAACCACTTACAGTGGAACACGCGCACGCATACTAAATGACATGACGTTCATATGAACACGCCATAAGGGTGGACCAGGCCCAACTGAAACATAAACAAGGGGCAAGAATGCCGGTGGAATCCAGATGGAAGGGAGTGGGAGGTTAAGTGACTTCCATTTACAGTGTGTTCTCAGAACAATTTTATAAATGTTTGTTTTCTGTAGTTAGAGTCCAAAATATCCAACAGTGTTGTTCGTATGGAGTTTTACTTTATGCTGTGTAAGTTCTGTAATACTGAAATATAAAATGTGTGGGGCAGAAAATTTGGTTTTGTGAGCCTTTATGAAAAGTCAGAGTCTATAATCATTATTCGTGACATTATAAAAACTGCATAATAGCATGGTAATTGTTGATGTATACAGGGAGTCCCAAAAATAAGGCGCTAAACTTAGATAAATGGTTATATAGGTAAAAATAAAAAGAAAATCTACGGTAAATTGTTTTACAAAAACGCTTCGTTTACTGGATATCCACCTTTTTTTTACAAATGAATTTTTATCTCCAATTTGGCTCAACCGATCTTTATGAAACTCGCTATACATGTTAAGATTATAGAGGCCTATTCTAGAAAAAAATCAACTTCATCCAATTTGAAATTTAAAAAAAGTTAGAATCAGATAAAAAATAACCGAAGCACATTGCCATTTGTGTTGAGAGGCAGCAAAAAGGGCATTTTTCAAATCCAGTTTTTGCTGCTTCTCAACACTTTTTGGCAAACCTGTGTATTCGGCTCAATAACCACTCCTTTATGATTCTATATTTCCTAGAAGACTTCCTACACTGTATAAGGGTCCTATTGCTCCAGGCCGTAGCCCTGGCTAGGCCTGAAATGAGTGAAGGTGGAAGTGGCTCACTTCACACTAAGTAGGGCTGTAACCTCGTATTGCTGGGGGGCAGTTTCCCTTCAGACTGCCGTGACACTGTGATCAGGCACTACTTCTGCATGTCACGTGTCGTGTACACGTTCCAGCTCTTATTGTTGTTTGAACAACTTTATTTTAACGCCTTTAGGCCTCGGGAGGAATGGAAACTTCACTGAATTAAGGACCATCGCTTAATAAAAAGTAAATAAACATATTCTAATTTAACTTAATTATTCTAATTATCAATTTAATTATCTATATCTGCATTGGTATGACATTAATTGTTTATAATTTTTACTAAGATCACATTTTGGAAAACAAAGAGTCTCTTTAAGAAACCTCAGCTCATAATTTATGTGGTTTATTCAGCTAAACTTATAGTAAATATCTTAGATATTATGTTCTACAACATCAAGAAAGTAAAAATAAAGGTCCTTATCCATTGCATAATATAGGCAAAGATTACTTAAATAGATGTTTATTTTTTATGAAAAAAATTGGATAGTATACCGTGTTTAACTTATAATTTTAGACGTGTTTAGTTTTATTTTTTATATACATTATACAGGGTGTCCCAAAAGTCGATGTCCAAACTTCACAGGCATATTATATGGATCATTTCCAACAAAAAATGTCCTTTATGTATTTATCGTATTAATAATAGTTACCGAGCTATTGTCTTTTTTAATATTTTTAAAAATATGTGTATTGCAACAGAAAAAAAATCATTTTTATGCAAGAAATAATGCACACAGAGCCTTAAAACTTTTACAATATAATTTTAATCAGTATATGTGCATAAATATACAGTTTTAAGGCTTTTCGGGATGTTAAAAACATAAATTTATAGTGTTTAAACTTTATTTTTTTAACTTAAAACAAAGTTACTACTACATTCAAACAGTGACTGCAAATGTATTTTTAGCCTAATCTAACGCCCAAATATCTTAAAAACTTCCCTAATTAATGCAGAATTCAAAAATACTAACACATTAACAAATTCGTTAACTTATTTAGAGAATTGGTGAATTTTTCTAAATAAGTACATGTTTTTGCGGGCTGGCCACTTGTCCACCATCGCGTGGCGGCGCTTCTTCGCGGAAGTTTTATGCATGGACAAAGCTAACAAGTCATTTCAAAAAGGCTAGAGCAATAATGTAACTGCTATTTAAACACACATTTTGTGCTGATGTTATAATTTTATTAAGTAAATAATTTTATAAATATTTACTTTAATACAGTAACATTAAAGTTGGTGAATTTTTAAGTAAAATTAATTGTTACAAGCAAAAAAATCAATAAGGAAATAGATTAAATAAATTACAGTACCATTTTTTGAAATATACCTATTACAATAAAAGTTCAAAATTCCGATCTTCCCTGATACAAAGCTGACAACGACGACAATTTCTCCTTAGAGAATGAAAGGATTGTTTGTTATTCTTAATTGTGTTGGTAACTGTTAATCGTTGTCTTATTTCATCTTGTGTATGGGAATCAGAAGAAATCACCAATTCCTTGTAGTATCCCCACAACAATAAATCCTTGGAGTTTAGATCAGATGATCTGGGCGGCCATTCTATGGTTCCTCGTTTTCCAATCCAGCAATTTTGGAATTCGGCATTTAGATAGAGCCTAACTTCATGAGAATAATGTGCTGGAGTGCCATCACATTGAAACCAAATATTTTCACGTATGCCAAATGTAACATCTTCAAGGATTTCTCTAAGGTTGTTTTACAGGAAGTTAAAATAATTTGCTGCATTGAGTCTACCTGGAAACTCAAATGGCCCAACTAATTTGTCTTTAACGATACCAGCCCACATGCTTATTCCAAACTAGTCCTGAAAGTGATAATTTCTTATTACTTTAGGGTTTTCATATGACCAATAATGTGTGTTGTGATCATTGTAAATTCTTGTTCATTTGACAAAACTTTCATCAGTGCACAAAATGTTATTGAAAACCCCAGGATGAACTTAATTTTTTCTAAGCATCTCTCTACAAAAGCGCGCTCTTCTAGCATGATCTGTGGATAGAAGAGATTGAACTCGCTGCATATGATAAGGATATAACTGGTAACTTTTAAGGCTCCGGTGAACTGATGAACTTGGTATGGCAGTCTGTCTGGATATACGGCGGGCACTTGTAGTTGGATCTTCTTCTATCATATTTACAATTATTTCATCATAATTATTGTTAATACGGGTTCTGCCTAACCTCTCAGAATGTCCGGGAATCTTACCCTCCTGATAAGACCTATGCAGATACAGAAATACTAAATGATCAGGAAATCGTTCTCTGTTAAGATACCTAACTTTATATTCCCTTACAACAGTATGGGCATTTCCGTTACAAAGAACATACAAAAATGCACGTCTTTGATAATATTCCTCATAGGAAAATACCCTAACAGTGTAACCCATTTCATAATACAAACTGAAACACTTAAAAAACAAACGTGAAATAAAAAAAATAGATTATTTCAGCAAACAACACACAAAAGGCCGTTCGTAAAAATTTTCAATATTGCACTGATACCCATTGCATAATTATAAAATCAATTGATACCCAAATAAAAATATTCAATATTCATTAATACCCATCTGGTCAACAATAAAATATCTAATCCAACAACAGCTGATTTGTTTTGTGTGTTATTAATAGCTGATTTTGTTTGTAGGGCCCTAATATTAGTGGGATTATTTGTAATGTACTGCAGGAGACTAAACAAGTTTAATAAATCAATGTAAAGGGTTTAACAATTGTTTACTTAATAAAATTATAATATCAGCACAAAATGTGTGTTTAAATAGCAGTTACATTATTGCTCTAGCCTTTTTGAAATGACTTGTTAGCTTTGTCCATGCATAAAACTTCCACGAAGAAGCGCCGCCACGCGAGGGTGGACAAGTGGCCAGCCCTCAAAAACGTGTACTTATTTAGAAAAACTCATCAATTCTCTAAAGAAGTTAACGAATTTGTTAATGTGTAAGTATTTTTGAATTCTGCATTAACTAGGGAAGTTTTTAAGATATTTGGGCATTAGATTAGGCTAAAAATACATTTGCAGTCACTGTTTGAATGTAGTAGTAACTTTGTTTTAAGTTAAAAAAATAAAGTTTAAACACTATAAATTTATGTTTTTAACATCCCGAAAAACCTTAAAACTGTATAATTATGCACATATACTGATTAAAATTATATTGTAAAAGTTTTAAGGCGCTGTGTGCATTATTTCTTGCATAAAAATGATTTTTTTCTGTTGCAATACACATATTTTTAAAAATATTAAAAAAGACAATAGCTCGGTAACTATTAATAATACGATAAATACATAAAAGACATTTTTGTTGGAAATGATCCATATAATAAGCCTGTGAAGTTTGGACGTCGACTTTTGGGACACCCTGTATATGTATGAAGGGCGGAATGACCGTAAATACTGCATGTAAGGCTATACCGTATAATCTAATTAAATTGTCAAAGGGCACTGGTTATTTGTCTTCTAATTTTCTACAAATAATCAGGAAATCATAAAGTCATTAATTAAAGTAATATTTATGTTATTTTAATAAATAGTTAATTAAATAACTGTTATGTAACTTAGGTAGTATTAGGCTAAGCCATTCTAGTTGTAATATTCCTAACATAACGCACGATAGCTGATATGTTTTGAAAACATCGTTACACTCAAGGCGTTGTCAATTACATAACCGCAACAAGTACCCCCTAAAGTCATCATTACTGCATTGTATGTTAGCTTTATATCGTAGTTATTTGCACTGAGAATTGTATGACTTAAATTAAATATGAACTCCACAATTGGTATTTACATCAAATTGTTATGACAAATTAGAAGAAGTGATTTCTTTTACTACAAAGAAATGTATCAATTGGTGTAATGTTAATAAATTAATTCTCAATCTAAACAAAATACATGACAAACATTTTACCTACTCAAATTAATTAAGACTGGACCTTAAAATAAATCCAATAAAACTTTTAGGAATTATCCTTGATCATAAGACATCTTGGAATAATCATGTGGATTATACGATAAAAAATCTGAACAAAGGTATGTACTGTTTAAGAAGACTAAAGTACAATGTGAGTGGAGATATACTAATACAAATTTACTATGCGCATATTCATAACACATTGAGTTATGGAATAATATTATGGGGACAGTCTTCTAATTCAGTTAAATTATTTAAAATTCAAAAAAGAGCAATTCGACTAATTTGTGGAGCACCTTTAAAACTTCATGCAGACCTCTCTTCAAAAAACTAAAAAAAATGACTCTTCCTTCACTATTCATTTACAAAAGCTTATTATACACCAAAAACAACTTACATACATTTCCTCAGAACAAAAATATACATAAGTACGACACAAGAAATTCGAATCAACTGAAAATTAAACAATGTAAATACTCAACAACACAAAAAAATCAAGAGTTTATGGCTATTAAATTATATAATAAATTACCCTATAAATTAAGAAATCTGGAAATGAAACAATTAACAAAAATATATGCAGCTATTTATTAGAAGAGTGTTTATACAACATTGAAGATTTTTAAAAAATTCAACTGTAATTAATATGTAGATTTAAATCAATTTTTATTATATTTATTATATTATATATTGTAATACCTCATTTGAGGTTTGATGCAATAAACATTATTATTATTACCATAACAACATGGAACCGCAAACTTGTATTAGTTAAAATATGATACATGAATTGTGTTCTAATTTGTTAGTTGCAGGGGGATACAACGGTAGCAAAGCGGGACGCACTTCCTGATCAGATCTGGCTAGTAATTTTATGGGGGTGCAAAACTATTCTCTTGCTGAATTGTCATTAAAAAAACATAAAACTAAGGAGACATTGCATTCTTACCCTACAAATTGTAAAATAACAAGTTTTTTTCATGATTTAAACATGTAGTTTCAGCAAACTGATTTTAAAATAATCAAATAAGTACATGTTTCAAGTCTGTATTATATTATATATATTAACATATTATTTCAATTTAGAGTGTATTCGAGTGATCACTATTTCTTTATATATCAACGGATGATGGTAGAAGAAGGCAGGGCTAACACAAGTGTCCCTACTTTATATAGAGAGGGTATTATACTCGTATAACCATTTTTATTGTAAATAGAAACTTTGCCACTTTACAAGTTAAAGTATTGCATATAATGTGGAGACTTTTAACTTTTATAGAATTATTTACAACTAAAAATTCATAATTTTAAAAATTAAACTAAAATATCTTACGATATTAATTACGTAGAGTCTATAAACTGAGTTATGTAGTTCTCATATCTAGATGTCTGACGTCACTTCAAACAAGTCAAGACTATATTGTTGCTTTATAGCCGACACTCTGGTGTTTGTCGGTTAGCAGATTTCTCTCACACTTATAACGCCATTTCAGCCATGCACAAACCTAATACACTGGACATGACATAAACCTTGGTAATGTGTATTCAGAATATTTTTATTAAGGACAGATAAAATCTGCATAATTACGCCTAGTAATACTGTTTCTAGTAGTACTGATTCCTAGTAATAATTGTTCAACGTATAAAGCAAATTATGTTATTAATAGAAATAAATCATTTATATTCTGAAATCGATCAAATTTGCCTCAAACTTCTACTGAGGAAAACTTAACTACCAAAACAAAATTATTAAGACTTCAGTGAACAATAGACTTTATTTCATAGCGTTTCGTTCCACAAAGTTCCATTACAGTGCCTCATGACCATAGTGACGAAATACTTAAATATTAAAAAAATTCACTGCGTGCATTGCCTATATCAGATGTAGTCTGGAATGTCAATTTTTCGTGCTGTTTCGAAAGCAAAAATTGACACAAATTTCACATAATAGTTTCACTATCATGTGGTGTACATATTTACCAAACTTCAAGACGATTTGTAAACCAAATCATTTGTTATTGACTGACAAACAAACAATATGCCGAATTACTGATTTGCGAAAGTATTCTCGTCAAGAAAGTAACTCCATTCAGTCAAGTTTTGGTCCTTATATTATTCCTCCTCATTTTGTGGGCCTGAATCCCTGCTAAATAATCGAAAAAGACAAAATCGACAACCTGAAAGTAAACTAGTAACTTAAATTGCATAAATAGTTACAATATTTTAGGAAACACTCGTTGTGATAGTATATCATTAATATTTTTTAAATTTATCACTAAACTAGCTACTGAAAACTCTGATAACAAATAAATTACCACATCCAAGTTAAGTTTACCTACAATTATTTAATAAAGATAGGTAAAGGTTTACCCATTAACCAATCATTTTCCATCAAATATAAAAGTGTAATTTTATTTAATATTTTGGAAACCTATTAGGTATGAATGATAAATATTATACTAAATTTATGTTCTAAAATTTCATTATTATTTTATTTTAAACAAAGTGAATACACACCAAGCTGAATTTTATAAAATAAATAAATAAAGCAAAAAGTTGAGATTTATTATTATAATTTCATGGAAAATATAAATATACCCTTGTTATGATCCAATTTACAAAATTACTAGCCTATGAAGCCATTTATGCAATAGTGATAATCTACTTATCAAAGCGCACCAAAGCTAATCTCTCACGAGAACATCGTCACATGTCGCGCGTTGTCAGTTACTGTAGTTCCCTGCATTGGTTTTGCCCCCGAGCCATTCCATCAATCTGTCATTTTGTAGTTTTGGCTTTGATTTCATATGATTATGCCGTGAACAATACGGACCCTCAGGCGTACGTGGAAATATGTTAGATTCGCATTGTTCTAGGATTACAACGGTAACACAGTTGATCGGATTACGTCTTCATATTTCAGTAATATTTTTGCAGAGTCAAACTATTATATTCCTGGCTATCTAAATATAGAATAGCTAATCAATGTGTTAGGTTAATTGTGTACAAAGTAAAAAAACACATGCGATTAATTGAGATGGATTCAGAAAACCCTTAGTTTAGTTATAAATTTATGGTAAGGAAACGTTGTTATTATTGTATATTAATAAGACGTATCCATAAAGTTTCTTCAACTAAGTAATAACACTAATACTTCTACTATTGTTATACCTTTGTTATTGTTTTTTATTGTTACTGTTGCTCTCGTTTAAATATTTGTTGATTATATAAAATTGTATCCTTCTTAATTATTCATAGTTAAGTCATATATATGTACTTTTTTCCTCTTTTATTGTAGGCGTGATTTATCATTTATATGTTAGAGTATTTTTATTTTTTTATAAGTGGACTTATTATTTAAAACTTATATGTTTATTGCCATATGGATTTTCCTTTTTGAGTGTTTTTGTTGGTATTGTGTTTAAAGACCTTAGACATTTTATGTATTTGAAAGTTTATGTTATAGCTTTAATCCCACAATACATTAATCATAGTTTAATATATTTAACTGCTTTAATGTTATTGGGTTTAAACCTGTATTAAAGAATGGAAATAAATTAAAAAAAGTATTGGAAAGTTCAAGAACTACTTTAATGAACAATTTTTAACTTACCAAACAAAAAAATACGAACTGTGCTTTCCCATTAAATTCTTCTGTTGGAATTGAACTGGCCGATAGGGAGGTTTAGGTTTCAGACTTTCATTTATAATAATCAAAAGTAGCATAATTAAAATAATTAAATCTCATTCTTTCATTAAGTTAAACTATCACACGAATGTATAATAATTAACGATATTTATCCTCTAAATTCGACTACATTTCATAGGAGGGTAGTTAACAGGTCTTTAGCTGAGTGTGATGGGTGTGGATGAACGAGTGTAGTTTATGTTACTAATCAAATCGACCAATTATATGAAAGGACCTACAGCTTATCTTGTAATCTAAAAATCATTTCATGCAGTATTTGATTTTTAGATAATCTGCTAAGCCTTATAGTCAGTTCTTATTCGAATCATAGCCACTTTCTGGCTACCTCCAAGGAGTGCCTATTTTTATCAAGCACACCTCGTCACTCCTAGGAGTACAATGGACCTCCTTAGGTTGAGCTTTTATCTTAGA
The DNA here is from genome assembly GCA_035578905.1 of Stictocephala bisonia. Taxonomy (NCBI): domain Eukaryota; kingdom Metazoa; phylum Arthropoda; class Insecta; order Hemiptera; family Membracidae; genus Stictocephala; species Stictocephala bisonia. Next base: position 66,527 of record JAQJVL010002750.1, on the reverse strand, counting down.
GGATTTACACAGCGTAATCAGATAGACTCGGGTGATTTTATCGAGGCCGAATGGTGTGCCAGGGTTTCCTAGGCCCAGATAAATCTGAGTCTCCCAAGACTTGATGAAACTTACACTAGCCATAGAGATCAAGAAACAGAGGTCGCATCAAATAGTGCGTTTCATGTGTGACGATTAGTTCTTGTATCCCACCAAATCCTCAATGCTAACGTGATAATTATTACTACGGACTTATATAGATGTACATTAGTTGTAGAGGCGTTTTCTACGTCCATAAGAAAGTGATATCTGTTTCTTTATTCTCTGTGTCCAAGCCCAAAAGGATGACTCCAACTGAGGGGTGATCCATTGCACATGCAGGGGGGCATAAGTGTGTTTGAAACAAAAATGATTTGGTGCTCTTAGGAGGGTTGCTGAAAGATATGCTTCTACACAAGGTCAGTGGGAACCGATTAGGATGGTCGAAAAATATGATTAGCGCATTTGGTTCCTACGAAGAGGGTTATGGATATAGTTCTGTGAGGTCCACTCAATAATGTGTCTGGACCGTTGTCTTTTAACGTTTGCATAGTCTTGTACAAAATGCCATTGGCGTAGAAATACAAAAAAGAAAACCGGTTCCTATTGAAGTAATCATTTCGGTCTTTGCAAAACCGAAAAATCTAGGATGATCGGGAAACAGATTTCCCCCACTACTTGTCATGCGGCCAGTAGCTAGACACTGTCGTCAGGCAATTACACAATGCTTTTAAAGAATTAACTTCAATCATTTTTGGTGATTGGTTATTCAATACTGAACATCATTTAAATTCAATAAACAAAAAATACTGTTAATATAGAAACGTCCCATCTAAGAAGTGCCCAACACTTAAATGATTTATACGATTTTATCCCACTGAGGGCGTCCATAGTACGAATCAAAGAGAACTATAGTTAGTTGGATTTAGATTTGAAAGAAAAGAAATTATGTTCGAATTCAATTTATTTCAGAATCAAAAAGGACTTCTATCTCTTATCAGAATCTGCTTAAATGTTAGCTGGTACTCAGCCTAGTTCAAACTCAAGACCAAGACTGATCGCAAAATTTGGACAAAGTAGAATTCTAGAACTAATCCCCACTTTTGTCATAACGATTTTGTATGTATATATATATGTTAATTAACACTGGTTATGAAATCATAATCATCGGTCTACCCGAAGATGACGTTATTACCATATTTGGCTATATTCAGAATAAGGGAATCTAATTGTCTGTGGCTTTTGAGGCCAGATGACCAGCAAACAGGATGTACGCACTTCCTTTGAATAGTCTAATTTCGCAATTGAGGAATAAAACCAAAGTTTTCCTTAGTTTTCATATCAGCTGAGTACAAATTACATTTTTCTTAAAAGATAAGAAAGTGTTGTATATTTTCATCAATACCTATTTCCGATATAATTAGTTAATTAAATAATGTTCTGATTAGGTAGTGCCGGATACTAAACACTCAACGGTATTGAGTAGTGAAAAATAAACAAGAATCTTAATACATTTCTTGAATTTACACACAAATAAATATTTTTATACAACCAAACATCGGATTAATCTGAATTTCTTACTCAAAAACTTAAATTATTTTTATGAAATTGAAAAATGGCTATTATTAGTTTTACAGTTTTCTGCTAAAACAGCCCTGTCATTATTATATTATTTCCCTCAGACCAGCTCACTTCAGCTAATTGAAGTCTTGGGTTTGCAGCCCTCTGCGTAATCTCTTCCGCTTCAGTTCATCTTATTTATTAAGTCGTCAACACTCGAGTAATACTTATTTTAGCTCACTGATTTATCCATATAAGGTTTGAGCATTAAACATTGTTCTTATAATTACTACACCATAAACATGTAACGTCTAAGTAGACGCTCAAGGTTTTGTTATTATTTAGTAAATAACATGAACCAAAAAAATAGCAAAAATGTCCAAAATTACTTTTATATTAATTAATTGGAACAGTATTTGTTTCTTTTCCATAAAAATAATATGTTTATTAAAATGTTTATTAAAATGTTTATTTGTAGATACAGTGTAGTAATATAAAGCCAATCTAAGATTTTAATTATGCAATTTTACGGCCATGTTAGTCCAACAATCGGTACGGTTGTGTTTTCAAAAATACCTCAAGTTGATTTAGGATCTCATATTAGTATAATAATTAATTCCCATTATACTAAAAATTAAAAGTTAAAGCTATATTTTAATTGGAGTCTGGTGAAAATAAAATATATGTAGAGCAACTTCTATGGTCTGGAGTTTAGTAAAATATAAGAACTCTGTGGAACATTGTTTAGAAGATATGAGCAAGGCAAGCACAGTACAAAGAACTGAACGACCTATGATATTAAAGTGCACAATATACTGTCAAGGGAGTACAAAAATAATCAAAGAGCAAGATAGAGGCCAATCCAGAAGTTATTTTAAAAGAAATTTAAATGTTCTATAGTAACTAGTGTGGCAAGTATTTTAGAGGATGATTGATTCATTGGTAAGACACCGATCGTCAAGATATGGGCAATATCATGAGGAGCGAATGTAGTCATTGTTACTAAAGTAGAATTAAAACCAGAAGCGGATTGCCGAGAAGAGACTCGGAGCGAGGGGAAGGAGGGGACGAAGGCGCGCCACCGCCCTTAGCCAATAACAATCGGGCAGTTCACTCTTCAACAGATACAGTGTTGCCGTAACTCATTCTCCCATGTTTATATTCGCCGTGCTACTACACTACGCCTACCACCTGCTCCATTCCGAACGAGCCGATGTGGCAACCCTGTCACCGAACGTTGTCGAGAATCTCCGACCGTCCCCGAAGACAGTACCTCTACGCAGGCTTTCCAATCCGCTTCTGGTTTTAATTCTACTTTAACTAAGGTCGACTGTTCCTCAGAAAGAGCGTTTTATTAATAGCCCAATAGGCAACTAAGGGACCTACAGCTTTACGTGGAATTCGAACTATGTAGTATTGGTATGATTTTCAGCTAACTGACAAGCCTGACACTCAGTCTTCTTCAATACTCTACATCTGAATCTTGACTACCATCCAACACAGACACGCCACACTTCTCTAGTAGTGTCTACGTCGATGGCAACCATTGGTATTAAGAGGACCGAGCATAAAACATATCGTCTACAATCTCCTGAACACTTTATCCACAAGTAGCTGGGTTACAGTAATGCCGACAGTGGATGTCCTTGTTGTCAAGGAAATTTGGATGTATAGTCTGTTTCTGGTCTGGCTGTGATAACTAGTAGCTACCATCATTTCCGTCTTGACGGTGTTGTAGAAAAACCTCATAGTTCTGAGGAAGCCGTCTAGAATTACTTTCAAGAAACGGAAACTATTAGAAATGTAAACATATTGGACTTTTTTCGTTAATTCACTACCAATACTTTTTCCTTTACTTCACTACCTCTACTTTTTTTATTACAACTGCGGATAGGTCAGGTTAGGTTAGGTTAGGTTAGGTGGCTACTAAAATTGATCACATACTGGTAAATCCAATTGTGTGTGTGTTTTACCCACCACGGGTGGGTGGATCATTACCACTGTACGTGTATGAGTGGGTGGGTGGGTCATTACCACTGTACTTGTATGGGTGGGCGGGTGGGTTATGCATAAGTATGTATTTGTATCATTTCTCAATATGACTTGTATATACTAGTTTCAAATGGTTTTGATCCCAACATTTCATTTGCTGATATTTCTTTGAACGATCCTATTACTAGCTCCTTGTTTTTGTCACGATATGTGTAGCATATAATGCTATAAAAATTATTAAAATTTGTTTAATTCATATCAGTTAATAATATATGCAGACAAATAATTATTGGTTTACATTTTAAAACTCCGTTTTCTGTTTTTAATATTCATTAAAAACTATTCAAAAGCAATTATTAAAACCATACTATGAGAAACCTAAACCATACTACAGGAAACACGCTTAACATTCACACACACACACACACACACACACACACACACACACACACACACACACACACACACACACACACACACACACACACACACACACACACACACACACACACACACACACACACACACACACACACACACACACACACACACACACACACACACACACACACACACACACACACACACACACACACACACACACACACACACACACACACACACACACACACACACACACACACACACACACACACACACACACACACACACACACACACACACACACACACACACACACACACACACACACACACACACACACACACACACACACACACACACACACACACACACACACACACACACACACACACACACACACACACACACACACACACACACACACACACACACACACACACACACACACACACACACACACACACACACACACACACACACACACACACACACACACACACACACACACACACACACACACACACACACACACACACACACACACACACACACACACACACACACACACACACACACACACAACTTATTTACCAATTTACGGCTTTACCGCCGAATGCGGTCTCCGTGTGTAATTTCTTGAAAAGCGATAAGATAAGGCTAGCGATGGGGATTCCTAAAGGATAAGAAATGCCACAGTGGACGCAAAAATGATTGTGAACAGTTTTTAGAGGAATAGAATATTTATCAAGCGGTAGCGAATTAACGAAAAAGATCCAAAATATTGCCAGCTACCAATGTCTTCAGTTTAAATCATTTGGGGAGTGATGATATGAACAATATCCTACTTTAAGTGATTTAATGGAAATACTCTTACAACGTAAATTTATCAAAAAAAACCTTCATATTTAAATTATATATCTTCTAAATATACAACTATTTAAACTTAACGTTAAACTCTAACTTAGGTTTTAGTGTCACTGATAATAAAATAATTATTAATTAGCTGTAGGATAATAGATGTTAAACTAAATATTATTGAGTTTTGATGTTTTTATACATGTTAAGAATGTTCATTTTATTTTTAACATTCCAAAATGTGTTTTGTACATTAATAAATAAATAATTTATCTAAACTAACCATAGATACTACGAGTAACTTAATATTTGTTATTTATGACTCACAACACTACAACAAGATATGTACGAAGTTTTATTATTAATGCTATAACGTTCAGTCTACCATTTTAGTTGTTTATCACTTAGTTAAAATATAATTACATATAATTTTAGTGTTTCTCCATTTACAGCTGAAACAGAAGTAAATTAGTTTGAAAGCCGTAAGTAATATTTATTATGTAGAATAGTCTTGTTGAATTATAACTTAGTTATAGGTTAATTTTAAGAAAATTACACGTTTTAAAAATGAAAGATATTTTTAATAGGTATAATTTTCAGCAAGTTAACCTACAAAAGGTTTTAATGTGTTATAATTAAATTCTAATTAGCCTCAAACCAATTTAATAATAACGAACAAATTATTGGCAAAGAAAACAATTAAGTAACTGAGTGGAACTCTTAATACCTGAGACATTGAGGGGTGGGGGAGAAACTTTCCCAATTCTCGTCAAGTATCGTTGAGAAACATGATAACGTTTTTTTTTATTTTTCAATTTCATACCACTTAAAATGTTTTTTTTTTATCCTTACTGTAACCACTTACTGTATTTCGACAAGCGGTAACAACGATATGACACAGTAATATTAAAAATTATAATGATCGATTAACTCATTTATAGCGCCCTGAATAAAATGATTATTTTTATTGTTCAGTATGTAATTAAATCATACACAGATAGGGAAAATGCTGAGGTGGTGGTTTAGTTGTTAAATATTCGGAATGCGGAGTTTCTAAGGTTCGAATCCCCAACTGAGCGAACATTCTGTATTTCACTAGTTACCTAATGTTCATGTACATGCCTACAAGCCCGTAAAAATGAAAAACTAAGTTAAACAAAATTTACAGTAATAACAACATCTTTTAAAAACAGTTATTTGGAAGAAATAGTTACAGCAACACAACATTTCAAATGTTAACATCAATATTGAACCACTGTACAGAAAGTTATTAATACTTATATGAATCAAATATTGCTTGTTTTAAATTAGTATTTCATTGAATTCTGAACTTATTATTTCCATTAGGATATCATATTATATTCAGAATTCGGATGATAGAACAGTATTTCTTATAAATGATTCAAACTGTTCATGAGCTTTTGGGATTTATTCATTTAGTAAAATTGTTAGTCTAAATTATTATTTGATAATATTTATGTCGCTTAAATTTTCGCAACTACTAAAACCTCTAGTTTAAATATTCTTTATAAAATCAGTTCTTGAGTCTATTAGTTCAATTAAAGTACACTAAAACCATCATATTTATTCAAAATAAAATTGGTACGAACAGAGGTTACAAAATTATATAACAAAGTAAGAAGAATGTTTAAATAATACATACATTTTAAATCATATGTGTCATAAACATTTAGAGATGTAAAACTACATTTAATGGTGTTTAGTGAAACTGATACCCTATGCAGAGACCAAACCAAAAACAAATTAAATTCATATGTCCATTAGTAGTGAAAGTTATTTATTGTAATAATTTGACAATGCTTACGTTTGAAATATCACGATAAAACAAATATAAAAATAAATTTAATTAAACTGATGTGAATTGTTAGTTGAGTTTGAACTCTGTTGTCAAATAATTTGAAACTCTAAGTACAATAAAAATAAATTAAACTTATCTGACCATTTGACTTAAGTTGTCCACACACTAAATGTTGTTCAAATATAAAATTTATATTACATTTGAGAATACATTTCAAAGCATTTTCACCCAGCTTCACAAATCGAAAATATTATTATAACAATAACAATTTTTAGCTAATAAAGTAACAAAGCTCTATTTTTACGTTTGGCCAGAGGTCGAACGTACTTAATATAAAAGTCGATGATGTTAGTGTAGAGGAAATCTTTCATCAACTGTCAGTGCCAGTGATGAAACACAACGCCCAAGTAGGAATGATACGTGTAAGGGTAGGGGAGGGGGGTTGTTGAAGTGGTTTGTACTGCCAGTAGTACAATGCGGCTTGCGAAGTTCACTTGAAGTCGATTGCACTCTAAACCATCTGCTGATTCACTTCGCGGGGTCATTGCACTCGGGGCTGGACTTGGACTGATAGTCCTAAACGTATATAGAGGACAGTAGTATTAAGTCAACTATAAGAGGCAGTAGCTTGTGTTATAAGATACGATGACCACTATAGTTGTATTTTTTATTTAAATAAGACATTATTAATATACAAAATTATTAACCAATCTATAAATGTAAAAGTCAAGTACAATTGACTAACTGATTACAATGTCTAAAACACTGTACGTCTTTGGACAGTAAAACTTACCACAAATATAAGCTCTAGAAGCGTATCATCCCTTAACTACTATCCTGGGGTAATTTTTGACCCCAGAGTGTAATTATTTTTATTTTATATCTTTTGTACTAGCAGGATTGTCCTATCTCTTTACAGCTAATGAGACATACAGTGCATGTGGTGGTTTCTTGTTCGGTCACTCCATATCTGGCCGGGAGACGTCTGGGGTCAGTAGTGACCCCAGGATAGTATGTAGTTACGTTAGACTTTTCTTTTTTTGTAAATTCTACCTTGTGAAGATAATCCCACCAAAAAGAATAATATAAGAACTAGGTCCCATAGAAAATGATAGAAAACATTCAACTGTGTGAGTTATTTGCAAAAAGGCAGTGTGCAAACCCATAGCAAAGTGAGTATTACTTGTGAAGAATGCCAATAAGGGAAATTGGACAAGTAGAAGTCACCAACATTAGAGCAGGTATTTTTTTACTTTAGCAGCTAAGCGACTGAGTAATATAATTTCTTATAATATGGGTCTAGTTATAAGAGAAAGTATATAGTTTTGAGTTTTATAACTTAACTAAGGGTAAAAAAATCATTTCTTTGTGAAATGTGTTTTTCAAGAAAATCAATTTGTAATTTTAGAGGAAATTTCGAATAAAAACTCTTTTATTTATAAAATAATACCCTAAAATGGTTCTATTTATAAGAAGACAAGATAGTAAAAGGGCTATTATCATTTAAGTTATAAAACTAACATTTTAAAGGTTTTTAACATTTTTTAAAACAATGGGGTCAGTATTTGACCCCACGATAGTACTTCAAACATGCTTATGTTAGTCAAAATAAGCATGATAGTTAAGAGTTAAGAAATGATTTTAAAATATTTAATCTCAACTATCTAATATAAGGTACATAATAAATAGCCCAATGCCAGCCAGTCAGACCCTTTCGTACCATTCTTAATACGAATGATATAAGAGTTATTTTTTAACAATGTAAGCATACAATGTGAAGAAAAATAACAAAATTACTAGTTGTTAAGCAATTTTTGTAATTATTAAGTAAATTAAAGCTTTTCTGTCTCATTACAATTTTATATTACTTTTAATTAAATTTTCAAGTACATTTATCACTAACGCTTACATTGGGGGGTTGTTATATCCCGAGTACAGTATCATGGATAAGTAGAAGCAGTGTTTACAATCAGGGTCACCTTATCAGTTGAAGGTCAGGGTCACCTCCTTTATCCTACCCCCACTCATCCCGACACTCATATCATGAGTGACCCCCCCCCCATTGTCCAAGCTAAAAGAAAGTCATTAGGGATTAGTACAACTGTGAGGGTATATTGTTATCTGTTCCATTGATCCTTCTTCTCTTCAAACCTATTCCTGTTATTTGTCTATTTCAATTTCTTTTCTGTTATTTTTCCTCAACTTTCATCAAATTAGATTTCTTTACAACTTAATTTGCCCGGCTTGGGCAGCCATCCGATCAACTTGGGTTTGTTATAACGGGGGCTTAGGGCGTAGCCTCCAACGAGCGCAGCAAATGGCCAATAAATGTATTTTTTTCTGTTATAATAAATAACAAATCAAAGTGATTTTAAATAAAAAAAAGTAGGGGGTATGTTGTTGCCAACTTTATTTTTACTTTATGAAGTAAGTTTGAAGCTGAAATTATGTTTAGAAAAATACAAATAACGAAATTTAACATTTCTGAGATAATTTTGATCTGTTATGATGGAGTGGGACATCCATCACAAGATATGTCATTGTTTTATTGGAAATGTTTCGTGATTTATACAATGTATTTATCCGAATATTTTTAGGTGTTTTTTTGTTTGTTTTAGTATTTGATATAATATACTAAATGAATATAATATTTTTGGTTTCATTATTCATTGTACTGTGTTTTTATTTCCTATTTAAAATAAAAATCTAATCCATTTGAAATTTCTGTTTGTTTTCCAGTGTTTTATAAATATTAAGAAATTATACTGTCTTATTTATACATTTAGAATTTTTTAGAAACCATATAAATTTATAAAATTTTAAAAAGTTTTGTTATAAAGTTTTGAATATAAAATAAGATATTAAACTTATTATAAAACAGCTTAATTTATTAAATGCTTGATAAAAATTATGTAAAGTAAAATAAACAAAAATAATTATTTTAATAATTTGTTACTAAACATTATTAATTGTTAATTTCATTGTTGTTGGCCATACAATATTTTTCTCACAGAATACTTGTACTTTTAAAAAATAATTGTAAATAAAATTAAATAAAAAAAAACGTAAATACATAAAATGACATATGCTAAAGGAAACAAATATACGAAAAAAATTTATTTCATAGCAAACTTACAACACGGTTACAAAATTATGAATGAGTGGTTAAAGACTTAAAATTAACATCCGGTTTAAAGAGTAAGCTGTAAGTTTACTCTCAAAGCTTACTACAGTGACAAAATACACGAGCTACATTAGGGGCTTCAGTCGTATCGAGGCTGTTTTCTGTACAAACACGCACACTGCACGCGACTGGAGAGTGACTAGAAGCGTCGATATTTCAATGTCTTTGACAACTATCTGATTAGTTAACAATTTAACACACAGTTAATTGTTTTTCATAAGTATAAAGTAAAAACTCCTACAACTTTTTATATGCTTAAAATGTAAAAAATTCTATCAAGTCATAGGTCTCAATTACGCAAACCTCTTGATAGAACCTATTTTAACCAATCAAGAGTTTTTTTTTTTAATTTTTAGATTGAAAGTAACATTCTAGTTGTAAAAGATTGATGGATGACAAATATTCCAGCGTGTCCCCCAAGTATGAGATGATTCTCGTGACAGTGTGGGGGAAGTGCAAGGTTTTAGAAACAAACAGAAATTAGATTTTGTTTATGTGCAAATTTAGATATAATGCGATATGTACATGTCAGTTGATCTTTTGTTTAAGAGGAGCTGTAATTTTTAATTCGTATTCATGATACGTTATATATGATACGTATATGACACGTTATATTTCTGAAGGTCAGTGCGTACATTATATATATATATATATTTTTTTTTTTGAATGAATCATTTATAGTTTTTCACACACATATATCTTTTACAAACATTTTACTTTGGAAAAATATATTCTAGTTCTTAGTGACATATAAAAGTGTCATCACGAATTGCGGACTTTGATATTTTTTTAATTTTATTGAAATGAGAAGATTTTATTTTATTTTAGCTATAATAATAGAAAGTACAGTTATGGGATTTATTAAATTGGAGAGTAAAATGAACTCACATAATTTATTAAAAATTTTGAAAAATAATCATTTTGGTGTTGTTTTTCTGAATAACTTTTGATTAATGGTTTGATTAATTAATAGGTTAATTACCTTCGATCTGCCTGTGATCCTGTAAATCATCTTGGATTACTTTCGGCTTTTTATGCCATCATCAGATCCTTAAAAACTTGAAACATTTTTCTAATTTTAAGGTCTTGTTTACAACATATTTTAAAAAACGCCGGACATCAAATATATTTATTTAAAAATATGATGAATAATGCAACATTTAAAACATAGGTGGTAGGTTTATTTGAATATAAATCTATCATACTTGTTGGTTCTCTTCTATTTTAATTGATGTTTCAAATAATATGTTTCCAATGAGTGTATTTTTATTGTTAAGTAGGTCGTGTGGGTGAGATTTTGTTTATTTATATATTTAAAATTGTTCTTGAGCTGACATTTTTCTTCCATTATTGCATACATGTAATGGGTATAGGTTTGTTTCAAGATTGGAGTAATTGTGATTGTTCTTGACAAAGTTTTCTGCAAAGTTTGATTTTTGGTTATTGACAGCTTTGGGAGAGTGTTCTTTAAACCTTTTCTCGATTGGTCGTCCCGATTGACCTATATAGAATTTATCACAGTCATAACAAGTTATTTTATAAACTCCAGATTTTTTAGATAAATCTGTGTTCACTTTCTTATTCAATCCCAGAGGATTTACAGGATCACTGGCAGATTGAGGGTAACTAACCAAAAATACATTAGAGAAAAATATGTTAAATAATATAACTAAAATGAAAAAAGTAAATTGTTACAATATTAAACTTGAGCTATGACCTTATCATAACCGGAAATAAATTGCTGAGTTGTAATTTACTGCAATATTTAACCATATATTAATCACCATACAGATCTAACATGACTAACTTTTCTCAAACTCGTTCTAACAAGAGTACAAGTGTTACCTTAAAGTTTAAGTATGTTTACATGTACTAAGCAAAAAATACTAAACAAATAAATTGTTAAAAAACATCACCGAATTAGAAATATCGCCTTGTTTAACAAATAAAGATAAATTTATAACTATTTTACAGCCTTAAGAAGAGGCTGGTCAAAATTACCCATAAAATTAATGCGGTAACAAATTTGTATAAATAATATTGTCAACGAAGAAAAGCACAAGATGGTCTATACATAATAAAAATATATATCCAAAGTAGTGGCCGACATATGGACACAGTTATAAAAATTAGTTTTTACATGGATTATGTCTGTTTCTTGGCATGTTGCAAAATTGTTATTGCCCCAATTACATTTTAATAAACAAATATGTAAATTTTAAAATATTTTAGAACATTTGATGTTGGGGTAAAGCTTTGAAGATAGCATTTTACATCGACTGAATCCGAAACCAACAGTCACAGCTGAGACCGACGTTCTGTGTCTAAAGAAAGCGAATAAGGAAATAAAAGCAGAGAATTGATAGAATCACCTCAAAGTAACGGATATCCATATCTTTTATCCCTCAGGTAGATGACACCCCAATATGTCAGATTGTCTGGGGGTGGGGGTTGCCTGTGATATCTTGAATGGTTACAAAAGTAAAGAAGTATTAGATACTGTTTGGAGAGTACAAGTAACTACAGTATAAGGGAGTGTAGCATGGATTTTATTATTTTGGCCATTAGAGAATGAAAACCATTAAATATAGTTTATATATTTTCGTTATATCTCTTTGAACTAGATTTTTAATTAAGAAATTGCAACAATAAAGAGGAAAATAATGAAAAATAATATAACAAATATTAATTGGTCGATAACAAATTATACGTATGGTTTTTCATGTTTTTTTATCCCATACGATTAATTTTAAATTTACTATTTTGGAGTAGATATTCACCATTTAAAAAATAATACAACCATAATTTAAAAAACTAATATATTTGGTTTGCCAATTATTCATAAAGCAAACAATAAGTATAGCAACAAGATAATACTGTTTTTTTTTTACCTACACTAATATATGAGCGTAGTAAATAAGGACAGTAAATTTAAGTATATTAATTTAAAATATAAATCAATAGAACTGCGTAGTAAGCTGTTCTACACATCATACCAAACCAAGTTAGTTTCTGTTTTTCGAGTTTTTACCATTATATTTACGCTGTTGTAATTTTCACTTTATGATATATTTAATTGTACTCGTAGACTCCCTTATTTATAATATACATTAATTTTTGAAACTATATACTTTACTTTTACACGTTGTAGTTAATGACTTCACTACCCATACACTTAGAGTGATGATGACCCACTCACCCACCCGTACACGTACGGTGGTGATGACCTACCCACCCACCCATACACGTACAGTGATGATGACCCACCCACCCACCCATACACGTACAGAGATGATGACCCACCCACCCACCCGTACACGTACGGTGGTGATGACCCACCCACCCACCCATACACGTACAGTGGTGAACTATTATAGTGGTGAGTTCAATAAATATATTAAAAATAATGGAGTGATTATATACATATATAATTATTGCGGAGTCCCTTATGTTCTTCGCCCTATATGAGGTAGTTACAGAGTAAAGTTATACAGGTTTAGTAAATTATTAGTGAACTCTAAATCAATCAAATATTGACATTATCTGATGTTGAGGTTGTTGACATGGGGTGTTTAAATGCCTACTGTTACTGACAGGTGGTGCTTCAGTAGAAGGTGAATATTTGGAAATGACATTTAGATGTCGTAAAAATAAGGTTGACATCATTATAAATGATGATCTGCGTAAGAGTGAAATGACTAATGAGTTCGAACTCAACAATCTAAGGCAGGCTTTCTCCCCTTTCTCACTTTGCACAGCCACACAGGAATATGTATATAACTGGTATGATAGATACGACAATTTAGATAGTTATTTTTGTGGCCGACTAGAAAATTTTTTGTGGTCTAGAACTATATATATTTATACAAGTGGTTTTCTAGTTACACACATCTATTATAAATGTAAATACTATTTCAGTCTGTAAGAATTGAACTACAATGTTATCGATTTCAGTAATATTATGTGGAACATAAATGTGTAGTATTTAAATAAAATATTTTCGAATATTGGTATGATTAACTAGAAAAACATTTCACAAAAGTGAAAAACTTAAATTCAATCATTACAAATGTGTTCTTTTTTTGTTATTTTACAAAATAAACAATACATCATATCCACGAATAAAAGAACGTTTTGTTACTATACTACTGCTATTATTTCATAAATATTTTCTTTATATTAAGTGCTATTTTACTGAATAAATTAAATATTCATTAAAATCAGACCCGTATAACGCTTTGGTGTCATTAAATTTTTCCCTCAGTTACTAAAAATACCAATTCTCAGTGCAAGGGTGGGAAGGAGCTACCACTCAGTAAACAAATGAGAAGGGGTTGGAGATGTTCGAGTGTTTATTAAATGGTAGGGGAAGTAAATAGAGTGAGCTAATTTTTTTGGAGCTCATATTGTAGAGTTCCTTGATGACTTGTTCACAGGGTAGAATAAAATCTTCACTTGTAACTACAGCTTTGTAGCTTATCGAAACTAAAGACATTATTGTTTTAGTTGACTATTGTAATGGAAAATATTCTTTGGTTAAAATCAAGATAACAGTTTTATATGTTCTGCACTCTTCTGTTATTGATACTGGATTTCTAAACAACGTTTTTAGATGTGAATCTTGTTAATCTAACCTTATATTATGTATACATGTCAATACATTATTCAGTATTAGTAAAAATAGCGTAACTCTGTTAAAATAAATAAACAAATACATTTGTTGAAAATGTCCTCATTCTCCTAATTTTTAATACGGGTGTGAGTTTATGTTAAGAACGATTTATTGATAAAAAACATAAGAATTATAACAATTTACGAATAAACAAGTTCTTTTTTATTCTTAAATAATTTGTCATAATATGTTTTCAGTAAATAAGAGAACAGAAATAACAATTAGCCAATAATAATTTAGCAAATACCACTTTTTGTGATTCCAGCAACTTTATTTATAAAACTAGAGCAGTTGAACACTAGTTTCATTCCTTTGTGAATCCCTCTAGTCTGAGGAAGGTGAGCGTGGTTCACCGAAACCGATTACCATAATATTTGTGCATTTTGTACTTGTATTTCAATAAATTTCTATATATGATGTTCGCTTTGATTGTAGTCTTCAGCGAATTTGTTTTAGTCAGAAATAAAGTATCATGAAAGTAACGATTGAAGTAGTGCGTGTTCAAATATTTTTACAATTTAGAAAGAAAAGGCACTTATATAACAAGTTGAAAACTTGTAATATAGATTAATTTTCAATGGAAGACCTATTATTAAAAAAATAATACACACATCATTATAACTGAACAAAATATAGCAACAAAAATGTTAATTTGACCAACAGTACAACGTTTCTAATAGTTATGAGACAAATAATAAAAGTGCCGGATCACTAGTTGTAAATATAATACACAAAATAAAGTTTTTTTTACAACATAGTGTGAATAAGTAGTTATTTAGCTCTAACAAATTCTAATTACAATATTTAATAAATAAATAGTTAAAAACAACAATAGACGACGTTACGAGAAAAAAAAATCAAAACCACACATGATAATTTAATTATCCTGTATTTTAGACTAGGAATGAAATATTACACAGCAAGCAATTAATAATAGTAAATTAATCAATAAATTCGTCATAGATAAGATAATCAAGATAAAAATAAAGTAATAAATAACGACAATAATAGATGACAATAGACATAACACATAAAATAATATTGAATTACAACAACAACAAATAAAATGTAACGAATCAATTATATATTTGAAGAAAGTTATGAAAGAAAATTAAAAAAAAGGACATTTTCCGTTAACTCATTCCCACTACTTGTTTTGTTTCCGTTCATTCGGAACCACTACTTTTTTGTTTCCGTTAATTCACTACCGCTTGATATATATTCTATTTCTCTAAAAACTCTTTCCCAATAATTTTTACGTCCACTGTGGGATTCCTTATCCGCCAGGAATCCGATATCCCTAGTCTTAATACTATCGCTTTCCAAGAACTTAGACACGGAGAGCTTATTCGCCAGTAACTAAACTAAACTAACCTAACCTAAGATAACCTAACATAACCTAACCTAAGATAACCTAACATAACCTAACCTAACCTAAAATAACCTAACATATGATAACCTAACATAACCTAACCTAAGATAACCTAACATAACCTAACCTAACCTAAGATAACCTAACATAACCTAACCTAACCGTAATTGCGATTAAAAAGTTAGTGGTAGTTACTTAACGGAAAAAGTAGTAAATTGACGGAAAAGGTAAAAAAGTATTAAAAAACTTATGAATGAACAAGTTAGTTCTGTATCTGAGATAATTTTATGTTATATATTTTCAGTAAAACAGATGTGGGCTACTGGTTAGCTAACTAGCTGTATTAGTTAACCAACATCCATTATCACGAAAAACTAACAGTCATGATATCTCCACCGTGACATACCTATGTGTCAGAATTTTGGATATATGAGAACTTGGGCGTGAAATATTGTAAAACTGGAAACTATCAAATACATTGGAAAACAGGAAAGCCGATAAAATTACTTTATTTCTTAATACTGGTTGTTGGTCTTATTATCATAGTGAAAATGTTGTATTGTTTTGTATATAATTTTCGTCTATTTTCTGCTTGTCTTGATATTTAAAGATATTTCTTTGATATCCCTTCAATTGTTGTTTGTATTTAATTTTGTCAAATATCAATGTTATCGTTGATCCTTGTTATTTAAACATAAATAACATTAATAATGACTTAACAGCTTAATTAAATAATTACTTTTTGCCCTACTCAGATCGTTTAACGGTTGCTAATAGCTCCAGTAGCTTGTTATATTCAATCATGGAGTCTAAAATGTTTTTGTTATTTAATTTCACGATGCATTAAAAGGGAATAATCTGTTACTGCACATAAATCAGTCTTGGCGTTCCGGAAGCTGTGGGACTAACAGCTGTTTTGCCGGAAGCTGTTTATGTTTCATTGGCTTGTTACGAGACTCGTAGCACATTTGAATGACAATGGAGGCTAGATTTTTTTTCAAAATTAATTTTGTTATAATATTATATGGTAAGTATTCATTTAAAAGCATAAACTTTAGCACAAAGAGAGGTGTTAATACAATTTTACTATACGGTTACAATTATAACTTTTATTTATAATTATAATTGAAACATCCTATGTACAATAGTAGAGGAGGGAGATACGAGAAGGAACATTCTAAGGAGAATAGTAGAAGAGGAGGATATGAGAAGGAACATCCTATGTACAATAGTAGAGGAAGAGGATACGAGAAGAAACGTCCTATGTACAATTGTGGTGAAGGAGGATATTGAGAATAAAAATCCTATGTATAATAGTAGAGGAGGAGGATATGAGAAGAAAGATCCTATGTACAATAGTAGAGGAGGAGGATATGAGAAGAAAGATCCTATGTACAATAGTAGAGGAGGAGGAGGATACGAGAAGAAAAATACTATGTAAAATTGTAGAGGAGGAGGATTTTGAGATTTAAAATCCTATGTACAATAGTAGATGAGGAGCACATGAGAAGAAACGTCCTATGTACAATAGTAGAGGAGGGAGATACGAGAAGGAACATTCTAAGGAGAATAGTAGAAGAGGAGGATATGAGAAGGAACATCCTATGTACAATAGTAGAGGAGGAGGATACGAGAAGAAACGTCCTATGTACATTTGTAGTGAAGGAGGATATTGAGAATAAAAATCCTATGTACAATAGTAGATGAGGAGCATATGAGAAGAAACATCCTATGTACAATAGTAGAGAAGGAGGATATGAGAAGAAAGATCCTATGTACAATAGTAGAGGAGGAGGATACGAGAAGAATCATCCAATGTACAATATTAGAGGAGTAGTATATGAGAAGGAATATCCTATGTACAATAGTAGAGGTAGAGGATACGAGAAGAAAAATACTATATAAAATAGTAGAGGAGGAGGATTTTGAGATTTAAAATCCTGTGTACAATAGTAGATGAGGAGCACACGAGAAGAAACGTCCTATGTACAATAGTAGAGGAGGAAGATACTAGAAGGAACATCCTAAGGAGAATAGTAAAACAGGAGGATATGAAAAGGAATATCTTATGTGCAATAGTAGAGGAAGGGGATACGAGAAGAAACATCCTATGTACAATAGTAGAGGAGGAGGATACGAGAAGAAACATCTTATGCACAATTGTAGAGGAAAATATTCAGAAGAAAAATCATATGTAAAATAGCTGAAAAGGAGGATATTGAGAAGAAAAATCCTATATACAATAGTAAAGAAGGAGGATATGTGAAGGAACATCCTATGTACAATAGTAGATAAGTAGTATAGGAGAAGGAATATCCTATGTACAATAGTAGAGGTAGAGAATACGAGAAGAAAAATACTACGTAAAATAGTAGAGGAGGAGGATTTTGAGATTTAAAATCCTATGTACAATAGTAGATGAGGAGCATATGAGAAGAAAAATCATATGTAAAATAGCTGAGGAGGAGGATATTGAGAAGAAAATGCTATATACAATAGTAAAAGAGGACGATATGAGAAGACACATCCTATGTACAATAGTAGAGGAAGAGGATACGAGAAGAAATATCCTTTGTACAATAGTAGAGGAGGTAGATACGAGAAGAAACATCTTATGTACAATAGTTAAGGAAGAGGTTACGAGAAGAAACATCCTATGTACAATAGTAGAGGAGGAGTATATAAGAAAAAACATCCTATGTACAATAGTAGAGGAGGTGGATACAAGAAGAAACATCCTATGTACAATAGTAGAGGAGGGAGGTACGAGAAGAAACATCCTATGTACAATAGTAGAGGAGGAGTATATAAGAAAAAACATCCTATGTACAATAGTAGAGGAGGAGGATACGAGAAGAAACATCCTATGTACAATAGTAGAGGAGGAGGATACGAGAAGAAATATCCTATGTACAATAGTAGAGGAGGGAGATACGAGAAGAAACATCCTATGTACAATAGTAGAGGAGGAGTATATAGGAAAAAACATCCTATGTACAATAGTAGAGGAGGAGGATACGAGAAGAAACATCCTATGTAGAATAGTAGAGGAGATGGATACGAGAAGAAACATCTTATGTACAATAGTTGAGGAAGAGGTTACGAGAAGAAACATCCTATGTACAATAGTAGAGGAGGAGTATATAAGAAAAATCATCCTATGTACAATAGTAGAGGAGGAGGATACGAGAAGAAACATCCTATGTACAATAGTAGAGGAGGAGTATATAAGAAAAAGCATCCTATGTACAATAGTAGAGGAGGAGGATACGAGAAGAAACATCCTATGTACAATAGTAGAGGAGGAGTATATAAGAAAAAACATCCTATGTACAATAGTAGAGGAGGAGGATACGAGAAGAAACATCCTATGTACAATAGTAGAGGAGGGAGATACGAGAAGAAACATCCTATGTACAATAGTAGAGGAGAAGTATATGAGAAAAAACATCCTATGTACAATAGTAGAGGAGGGAGATACGAGAAGAAACATCCTATGTACAATAGTAGAGGAGGAGGATACGACAAGAAACATCCTATGTACAATAGTAGAGGAGGAGTATATAAGAAAAAACATCCTATGTACAATAGTAGAGGAGGAGGATACGAGAAGAAACATCCTATGTACAATAGGAGAGGAGGAGGATACGAGAAGAAACATCCTATTTACAATAGTAGAGGAGGGAGATACGAGAAGAAACATCCTATGTACAATAGTAGAGGAGGGAGATACGAGAAGAAACATCCTATGTACAATAGTAGAGGAGGAGTATATAAGAAAAAACATCCTATGTACAATAGTAGAGGAGGAGGTTACGAGAAGAAACATCCTATTTACAATAGTAGAGGAGGAGGATACGAGAAGAAACATCCTATGTACAATAGTAGAGGAGGGGGATACGAGAAGAAACATCCTATGTACAATAGTAGAGGAGGAGGATACGAGAAGAAACATCCTATTTACAATAGTAGAGGAGGGAGATACGAGAAGAAACATCCTATGTACAATAGTAGAGGAGGGAGATACGAGAAGAAACATCCTATGTACAATAGTAGAGGAGGAGTATATAAGAAAAAACATCCTATGTACAATAGTAGAGGAGGAGGATACGAGAAGAAACATCCTATGTACAATAGTAGAGGAGGAGGATACGAGAAGAAACATCCTATGTACAATAGTAGAGGAGGAGGATACGAGAAGAAACATCCTATGTACAATAGTAGAGGAGGAGGATACGAGAAGAAACATCCTATGTACAATAGTAGAGGAGGGAGATACGAGAAGAAACATCCTATGTAGAATAGTAGAGGAGGGAGATACGAGAAGAAACATCCTATGTACAATAGTAGAGGAGGAGTATATAAGAAAAAACATCCTATGTACAATAGTAGAGGAGGAGGATACGAGAAGAAACATCCTATGTACAATAGTAGAGGAGGAGTATATAAGAAAAAACATCCTATGTACAATAGTAGAGGAGGAGGATACGAGAAGAAACATCCTATGTACAATATTAGAGGAAGAGGATACGAGAAGAAACATCCTATGTACAATAGTAGAGGAGGAGTATATAAGAAAAAACATCCCATGTACAATAGTAGAGGAGGAGGATACGAGAAGAAACATCCTATGTACAATAGTAGAGGAGGAGTATATAAGAAAAAAACATCCTATGTACAATAGTAGAGGAGGTGGATTTGAAACATCCTATGTCTACTAACATTTCATTCATAATTTATTCTACTGTCATTATAGCGCTGAAAAAATATGTTTCATGAAACAGTAAAACAACTTTTAGTAAAATATAGGTTAGGTAAACCAACGATTATTTGGTAAAATATAGGTTAGGTAAACCAACGATTATTTGCATAGTTAGTAAAAATGAAAACTTAATGAAAATATACGTACAAAGTTTTTATACTTTGGAAAAAAACATTTCAAATAAAACTCCATATTTTTACTTAGTTTGATTGTCCTTGTTTCGCCTACCTGACTCTGACTCTGCTTCCATCAAACAAGTCATCCGCTGTTGACTTAACGTTGACGACTGCTCCGCCTCTCATCGCCGACTTCGGTAATCGGGAAGTATTGAAAACACCCTTCCATTTTGTAATCACAATTGTTCTTCAATTTACCTAATGCTGTGAGTTATTTGGTTTGCTGACAATCCATCAGTTTGGTGCTTGATTTTACAGTATTGACTGTGTTCGTCAAGGTTTAAACACGCCGAGTTGGAGTGCAGCTAAATGATAGAACGATAAACGCTACAAATCTTAGTTTTACGAGGTAAATTTTTAGAATTTAGTTCTTTATCAGTGGAAATCCTGTAATGGAATAGTTCCAAACTGCCTTTGTGTATCTTGATGATATATTTTCTTGGGTAGTAAAAACTTATGCTATCTTTGGAAATGTTAAAAATGGTTTGTTTACCCTTCCAGGTTTCAATATACCTTAGTATTGATACTATAAAAGTTACCAAGGTTAATTAACATGTTTAAGTTGATGTTTTTGAAAACTGGTATAGCTGAAGAAATTCGCATGACTACATGGATATTTCAAACATTGTCTTTAACCATGTTTCCCATTCTTAAACTATAGGTATTCTTAAATTAAATTGTGAGGTCAATTGTTTAAAGAATTAGCCTATAACAAATTAAAATGTATTATAATTGCAAAGACTAATTCAAATTTTAAATTGAAATTGCTTTATTATCACATTCGTTACATTTTTAAGCAGAATTATAGAACCAGGTGACATCGTCAATATTATTATTTTAATTTACTTAACTTCACACATCGTTAATTATATAAAATATCCTAAACAAAACAGAATTAAAAGGAGGTATGTATGCGAATACAACAAAAGTTTTTATAGTAACTAATTTTAAAACAAACTTCAAATAAATAATCGAACATTTATAAACTATATGTAACAAATAACAGTAAAACTCGACTAATAAATGAATAACAATTAAGGGCAGGGGATTAGAAAGACTCATGCACCTAATTGATAGTTTATATGTGAGAAGCTCACGGAGTCTCTTCTTAAAAATAATGATTTATTGTTCAATATGGAGCCTTATCGCAAGTTTGTTGTGTAGTTTTCGTCCCATATAATATGGAATTTTTTCACATGCAGCAGATTTATGATTTGGTAGAATTATATTGTTCCCATCTCTTGTGCTGTGATGTATGTGATATAAAACGTTGAGCAAATATGGAAGGGTTTTGTTTTACAAATATAAGTGTTTGATATATTATATAAAGATTCATGGGAACAAAAGGATGTAAAATTTGGAAAAGAGAGGTTTACATGACGTTCTGTAGATCCATTGGCAATACTACGAATCTTTTGAAATTTTAATCTTGAAGATTAATAGGGGATGGGAAGAGCCCCAGAAAATAATGCCATATAAAATATGAGAGTAGACATAAGCGTGATAAACCATCAAAACAATATCTAAATCTACAATTTTGTTAACGTGTCACAATTTTATAGTGATCCATACTCAGTATGTTAGAAGGGTACTCACCTTATTGAAATAGGAATTATTTATATCGTACTAATTTTATTACAAATATATTTATTTAATCAGCACGTCGTGTGTTGGCATAGTAGTTGACATAATACATTCCAACGGTAGCCATTTAGACGTCTCCAATCAACCGTCATTAGTTTCCCGACCGTAACAAGTGTTAGTAGAAAAGTAGCGTAGTTGAACATCAGTTTCATTCCTTTTTTAATCCTTCAGGTCTGAGGATGGGAAACGTGGTTTACTGAAATCTATCACTATAATATTTGTACACTTTTTACTTATATTGTAGTAGATATCTTTTGTGTGACATTCAATTGTATCGTAAATATATCAACAACAAAAAGTGGGAACATGCATAGCATATTATTGGTAAACAGTGTTTCCCTACAAACTTGCTTTCTTTTCTCCCTCTCTTGAATGGGCGGGATCTCTACATTCTTTAAACATATCTCGCAATAGAATTCCATTCCTCGTATATATCTTAGAAAACCCCCTTGTCAATAAAATACTCCATGTTTATTACGTTTCACTTTATTGGAATAAACCTATTTTAAGTAGAAAATAAATTCTTTCCTAGATGTCTGAGAGAAATTTTTTTATTATTATGTTTACGTTTTGTATGTATATACAAACACTCATAGTATTTAGTAACGTAGACAGAGAATGTTGTACTTTTTACATTATTTCGTAAAGAAATCCTACACGATCTTTCGACTATGTTCAAACTAAGTTTTTTTCTAGTATTAACGACAGATTGT
This sequence comes from Stictocephala bisonia, assembly GCA_035578905.1. Taxonomy (NCBI): domain Eukaryota; kingdom Metazoa; phylum Arthropoda; class Insecta; order Hemiptera; family Membracidae; genus Stictocephala; species Stictocephala bisonia. The sequence continues at coordinate 43,376 of JAQJVL010002750.1, read as the reverse complement.
ACAGGCTTGCGTCCTGTCAGAAGCGCTTCCGGAAGGATCTTGTACAGGGAGTTACCAGCAGCACATACGTTTATGACTTATTTTACATTACTGGTCCTTCCAGAAGTACTCAGTCCTTCCGAAAATATTATTGTTTTGAGGAGTTGATATTTTGGATCAGAAATAAGACGTTAAAATACTTGTACACTACTATTTTAATTTAAAGTGACAGGATGAACTAGTAGTTTCTTAAAATATATATATTTTATTTTAGAATTATATATAACTGCTAGCTATGGGATACCCTACACCTATGTCCTGTAAATACTCCACACTAATGGGGCTACAATAATTCATAAAATAATTCACAGATTTTACAGCCTAACTAGCTGTGTTCATAATAACAATGCAATTGTTTTAATTAGCTCATTAGCACAATTTGTAGCTCGTATGAACAGCTTATTTTTCTAAGAAGTCGTACACTAGGGCTGCATTATCATTATCAGTAATTTAATGTTGCAAATTGTGGAGTACACACTGTCATAAACCAACTTACGTTTTTTATTATCATCCTATTTCTTAAAATTATAGATTTTATTATTTTAAATTCATAAATAATGTTATTCTTTGCTTTATTATTTTATTAGGAGTTCATTAAGGTTGTTCAAATCCAAATGAATTGTAACTATTGATTTGAAAATTTCGATTTAATAAGGAAATATTTTTCCTTGGAAGTATGTCTTTATGTTTAAAATGTCCTTGCACATTTTCAATAAAAAAGCACGTGTTAAAAAATTACATTCTATACAATCTATCATAAAACCTAAATTACATCTAATTTAAAAAAATCTAAATTAATCTAATAAGTAAAACTAGAATAACTTAATGCATTATGTTATTGCTAATATGATATAAATTCATATTATGTTTAGTCATTTGCTATGATAGAATAAAAAAATCACTATAATAATAATTAATTATTAACTCCATACAAATTTGTACCTACATGACATTTTTTATCATTTCTTTTATTTTACTTCAATACGATCTTTAATATAAAAACCAACAGGAATATTAGGATAAGGGACCATTAAAAAAAAAAATGTTTTCTTTAGATATAGACTATTTATTCAATGGAATGTTTTCTTTATTCTAAGAATAGTGTCTGTCATTATAGGACTTGTCTGTCATAATAGGACTTATCTATCATAATAGGACTTGTCTGTCATAATAGGACTTGTCTGTAATAATAGGACTTGTCTGTCATAATAGGACTTGTCTGTCATAATAGGACTTGTCTATCATAATAGGACTAGCGTCATAATAGGACTTGTCTGTCATAATAGGACTTATCTGTCACAATAGGACTTGTTTGTCATAATAGGACTTGTCTGTCATAATAGGACTTGTCTGTCATAATAAGACTTGTCTGTCGTAATAGGACTTGTCTGTCATAATAGGAGTGTTTGTCATAGTAGGACCAGAAAAAAATTAATCAAGATGGCGATAACTTTGGAATTCTCAGTTCAATGCCAATATTATTTGCTGTATTAATGTACTTAAATGAAATGAAACAAAACCATTTCATAAATATGGCCAACTTTGAAAACATTTTCTAAATAATGTACAAACATTTTACTACTTAATGATTTGTTTATATTTGTATTTTAATTTTATTTAAAACATTTGCTCTATTATGTTATATATTGCATAGTCTATATTTATAAAAGAGGATGTTTGTATGTTTGAAGTTTATGCGCTACCAAACTATCCAACCGATCGCCATGAAACTTTAGGATGTTGTCCTGTATATTCCCGAGATGGTTTCTGTGAAGTTTGATGCAGATCCGTCCACAGGATCCCGCCCCACGGGCTCCTAAAGATCCCATGTTATTCAAATGGAGAATCTGAATTGTTTACAAAAAACATATGACGGTGTGGTTTAATGTAGTTTCACATGCCATAAGCAGATTGAAGTTCTCACAACAACAGTACTGTATATGTTTTGATTTATTGTAGTTCTACATTTCACCTTGAGAGTGTAGCACACACTACTTTTACTTGATCGGGTGATCTGTATTTGGTGTTAACCTTTTTTCCTCGGTAATTAAAACATGTGGTGAAACGTGAAAATAAAAAATAAATAATTATTTGTTTTGCAGTTTACTTTTTATGACATGCCTCCTAAAAAATCTGATATTGGTAGAAGAAGCAAAAATGCTCGAATTCTTTCAGCTATTAAGTTCTAAATCAAACTCAGTATTATGACCGGCGAAGTGAGCGGGTACAGCTAGTAGACTACTAATCTAAAATTATATACAATGTTAATGCTGCAATATCTCAGGAACTGTTAGTCTTGAAAACAAAATATGTACGTTAGTACTGTTGTATTGTTTTGTATTTGCACTCATTGTATTAGACATTTACGAGAAAATAAATAAATATACCGTATGTAACTAAAATGTTTTACTGGCTAAATATTTCCGGATTCTACACTTAATTCAGAACAGAAAATGAAAAATAAAGTTTTATCGGATTCCGCTTTGTTTAGTGTCTATGTTTCTGTTTTTTTTTAACATAGAATGTTTTGAAATTTTGCACATCTAAAGAGGTACATGTATATTCAGACAGGTATATACCCTAAATGGAGTGGAAATCAATAAAATTGTACTCTTCAATGTCTCCTCTAAATTAGGTGTAGAATCCGAAAATATATAGCCAGGACACCATTTTCCCACCATGTATACTATACTGTTCAATGTTTCCTTCTTAGTCCTGGTACTAAATCGATAATAATTGTGACTAAAGATCAATTATTACAGTCTTATTTATGAGAACGTTTCCTTATTCAAACTCACTTACCCTCAAAGTCTACAGTTATTGTGTTAGATAAGATTATTTCCCAATTTGATACAATGGAAGGGTCTGTAGGTGCTAAGCACGTCTGGGCTATGACCACTAGCGCTCCTGGGGCAGGTGGTTACACTAATATCTTGTAAGGGGGTCATTGTGGGCGTGATCACTGTTGTAGACAAGCTCCACTACCCATTCACGTAACTTCTTAAATAAATTGCAATAATTAATTATCTAGCGCATTTAATTTTACTCCCTTAGTTGATAAATACAAAAAAGTCCATTAACCCACTTTTTCATGAAAGCGTGTTAAGTTACTTTTATTCTTTCAGCATGAAAATGTCTCTTTCCCCTTGGCTATGTCACTCATACAGAATTTCTTGCTTTAACATTTATTGATTTACTCTGTAATAATTGCTATTATTTTTTCTTGAATATAACACTTATTAAAACATTTCCTTCTATCTTGATTCCATGATCCGTCGATGGGTTCATTAATGATCTATAGGAAAATTAGCTGTGAGGTACCACTAATAATTTTTAATTGTAAATTATACAAATGCTCTTTGATTCTATCAACAGAAGTTGACATTTCCTTTGTTTATAATATTAACTATGTCTAGATAATTTTCTTTGATTACAAAATATTTTGTAAAACATTAAATTAGTTCATTGACGAATTTTCGCTAATCTGCTCGTAAAATCTCTCTGACCAATACCTAAACGTATTCAGCCTGTGTAAACTAGCTCTGTAGCATTAAAATAATCAATAATGAAGTAAATTACGAGAAATAATAAAAATAATGTCATCAATTAAGGGCATGAAAAAAACATGTTAGCAAAAGACTATCAGAGATATTGAAAAAAAAAACTATCCAACAAAAGTAAATATAAATAAATGGCATTTTATCTTTACAGTTATTTTGAAAATATATTTCCCATTTCCATAAAAACAGGTATAACAAAACATCGTAGCTTCTGTGCGTCACAGACACATTTTATGCCAGATAACAATTTACGCAATTAGTACAAATATATTGCATAGTAGAAGCTGAAGATAGAATAAAGTAAATATTACAACATGCAGGAAATTTTATTTACAAAATTACAAATTTACGTAGAATTTGAATGTTTTACCATCTCAATAAGTATTTCAGTAGATTGACTACTGTTATTCTACAGCTATTGTATTATTAAAACATATAACACTTGTGTACTTATTTTTTTTTTTACAAAGAGGGTTGTTGCAAAAATTTGTTCATTAAAGGAAACAATATATTTCATTTTTGTTCAAGGCCATCTCCAAACATACAAAAGTGAATAAGTTGTCATTCCGAACGGCAACACATTACAATAGACAAAGCCGTAAAGTCTGACACCCCAACATACTCACGTTATGCGAGATCTCCCCGTTTCTATGCATAATTTCAATTGGCCCCAGTTTATTACAGTAGTAAAACTGCCATAACCTGCAAATATCATCGGTTTTATGCGTACACAATTTACATAACCTGCATTTATAGGTAATAAACCGGTTAAAGTTATGCTACACAATGGGACAGGGGAAATGACATCCTTAATGTTAGTTTACAAACGGTATTCAACCAGGGGTTTGATAATTATTTTATTTTTATGGTTTACGTTGTTTGAATAAAGTGTATTGTTGTGTGCGTATCTTTGTTAATTTAAGTAAATTCAAATAATTCATTGTGGTAAACATGTATAGCAAATAATAGAATAGATCTTAAACTTGTTCATTCTCCTCACGTTACAATGGTTTTTAATGTTGTTTAAAACTGGAAAAATTGAAACAGGTTGGTAGTTTTTTATTTTTTAGTATTACTCGCTAGACTTTTTTGAAAATCTGACATACTTTCGTAATTTCCAGTAGTTAAAGAAAAAGTTCTGGTTAAAAAAGCAGATTAGTTAATTGAGATATTTTTTAATGGTAATATTTAATGCCTTACTTTTCATTTTTTTTAGGTCAGACTGTCCATTTTAACAAAAGATAAAAAAAACCATGTCTCTGCCTTTAAAACAAGAAACTTGAAAGTTCTAATGTAACTAAACACTTCTGAATCTTACCCACAGTTTGAATAAAATAGATGAAGATGTAGATATTCTAAAAGTTTTTAAGAAGGGTCGTATTATGAATGCTTGGGAAGAGTTATTTATTTTTACAGAAAAATGTAATGATCGTGATAAATTAATGAATTAACAGGTTAATTTTGATTACGAAATAGTTTTTAATATTGTATTTTCAGCGACTATACATATATAATATGGGGATTAACCAATAATACCACATCAGCCGCCATTTTGACGATTCCAGCCAATGGGGTCACATGATCATAGGCCTATAAATTGAGTTGTAGAACACCATTTTCCATTCTTTTGTGAATCCCTCTGGTCTGAGGAAGGTGAGCTTTGTACACCGAAATCGATCAACATCATATTTGTGCATTTTGTACTTGTATCGTAATATATATGTGGATTTTGTGCTTATATTGAAATAAATTTGTGTTGTGTGACACTAATTTGTACTGTATACATACCAAACGTATTATGCTAATTAAAAACTATTTTTATTTAATGCTATTTTTAAAATAATTTTTTTAATAAAAGCTCCATTTACGGTTTTGGAGACGTCTGTTCTTTCCATGCGTATTTGTAAATTATCTGAGAATAACTGAGAAATAGTAATTTTTGTTTAGTAACAAAATGGTATAGCTTAGTTACTTATGGAATAAATTGTGTTTTATTTTTATTGCGAGAACATATACTTTTTATATTTTGTATATATTTTATTTATATATATTTATTGTTCTCTCAACTTTTAAATTTATATGTGTTTACAGACCTTATTATACAGTTTATTTCTGTCAAAAATAAAGATTGATCGTATTCGATGTTTTAATGTACAGTTTTACGTGAAAGTAAGTAAATAAGACTTACAGGGATGTCTGGTTTGAATGTGAGAAATTGTAATATTGAATATGATATTATTTTATCATAGCTATGTTATGTTAAAAAATTGTAATATAAAATAATAATCAACTCAAAACGTCAAAATTAGTAGTTAAAAATTAGATTGGTAATTCGATTTTAAAATTGAACCGTTAAATTTACTTAGATGTATTCTTAAAGAATATATTTTAAAAAATGTTGAAAAATAAAATGAAAATCATTTTTGATTTATCGGCTTAGATCCGTTAAACGGTTTAAGGCTGTTTTTATTATTAATTTTGTACTGGCTTGTAAATAGAGGGGTTAAATCTCACCCAATGCCAAAGTTCTACCTACAACTCATTTGAATTTGTTCTAGGCAGTATCGACCTCCCCTAAACAAACATCATCACACAAATGTTACGAGTGTGTGTTTTTATCACACATTTTTGTGTGCGTTTTATCTACATTAAGTGTTAAATAATAAACCTATATGTACAAAAATGTTGTAAAATCAAATAAATTAATATTAACTTAAATAACACATTGTTTATATTATTCTTAATTTTTGATTAGATTCCTTATACAAATTTTAAATAAACTCAGGTATAAATTTAAAAATTTATATTTATTCAAACAATACTATTGCATTCTTAGTTTCGATAGTAATAAACACACGCATACATTTTCCTTTACGTGCTTATTATTCGTTTAGTAACCATTACAATTGATATTTTTTAAATTTTCGATTTTACATAATATTATTTTTTTTTTCAAGAAGAGGCCGATCTACTTCTTAACCTTACTCTGCCCATTCCTCATAGACTATTGATATGAGCGAGGAACTTATTCTGTCAGAGTAAGGGAACGAACCAGTACAGTACATTAATAATGTTACAGCAATATGTTAGATCTCACTAACATCAGTAATTATTGATTATAAGATCATTATATTATTGACAAGCTGCCCAATGACAATGAAATGTAAAACTCTAACATAACTAACAAATATTATTAAAAAATATGTTATTCAAAAGATCACATAAATCTTTTTTACTGTAAGAGGAGATTGGGGGGGGGGGGGTTAAGAAGAAATCTCCAAACTGCCACTCCCTCCATCGTAAGTATACTCGAGTTGCGGTCATTTCCTAATTTGATTTCTGTTGCTGGGTTTAGAAGGCTTTGACCACCGTGCTTTCTAGTAGATGATCACTTAAATGTACTTTGTGATCATATACTGGAAGTAAAGAAAGCACAGTTTGTTAGAAATGTCTCATTATATACGTGCTTATTGCTGTTTAGTTAAGCCATGCAACTAGTTTGTAGAAGCAACTTTCTTTATTGCAATTATTAAAGTAAAGATTTTAATATTTCTGGAAGGGTGGAAGATTTTCTCCTTTTAGGTTGTTATTTGCTCCCTGAAAAAAATGGATTAATTGAAATGAAAATATTGTTATATAAATCACAAAATAAATTAAACGTTTTATTAAGTTAAACTATAAGACTTAAACATTAAAAAATATGATAATTTTCTATTTTGAGATCAAAAATCCTTTTTTAGTACCTAAGTGTTTTTAATATTTTTAATTATTATTTTTTGTAAGTAATATCTTTGCCAAAATTACCCTAGTTATAATTAGGTAAGCCCAGTTTAAAATTGAAATAGCTTCTCATGTTTGTGTATTTAAATTGGATTTCAGTGAAATTCACTTACGATATATGAAATATTGTTTTTTTAACATGGTATTTAATTGATAGATAGTTCAAATAAAGTAATAAACACCCCCACTAAAGTTTCGAATTGGAAACTCAAAAATGCGTAAAAAATATATGGCTTTGACTTTACATAGTCAGTTAGGAAATATTCAATATTTTTGTAAATTCAGACACATTTTTCTTTTTTCTTTTGAAAAATCGAAGTATATGAGCCTGAAGACTAAAACAACCATATATTTATAGAAAACAGCATAATGTTTAGAATACCCAAGGGAGATATCAAATAAAATACATTTGCCAAAAAACTAACAACGCAATATAATATTCCAGAAACATGTTTTGCTTATTTAAAAATTATGGTATATTTGAAAACGTATAGTTTTATAGTAGCCTACTTAATTTTAAATACTAATGTTCTGAAAATTAAAATTCTTATTAAAATGTTCTAATCTAAATGTCGGACGACACTGTGCCGTAGTGTTGTAATCTTGATACTTCCTGGGTGAGTGTTGTAGGTGGCTTTAACAAATATTAACAATTATATTAACAAATATAATATAATTGTTATATTATATACTTAATACTCTTAATAGCAACCCAGTGTCAGTAGTTTCTATGAGAGTGGACACTACTGGAGAACCTTGGGGTGTCCATGTAGGGTGGTAGTACTTAGTCGCCTATTAAGCTTCCCCATGAGCTGGAAATCAGTGAAACATACCGTAATTTGAATTCTAAGATGATATGAGGTCCTCAGGATGCTCTAGCTTTTGGGATATTAATAATGGCCCTTTGTAATGACGAGTCAACCTAAATTGGTAACAAAGACTACACTCTATAATATACACTAATCACACTCATTTACAATTCATACAGTCATTTTCTTGAATATTTGCTAAAATCTTTGATTTTAAGTAGCACTTTTTAATTGAAATTTTACCACTTGTTTAAAAATAAGTGTTTACAAAACTATGTTTTTCAATGATGATGTTTAATATTAGACCACCAGCATTTTCCTATTTATCTCAAATCTCATGACGAGGGTTGGTTGACTTGGGGCGTGAATGTAGTCTGGTGTCGACAGGTGTCATTACGAGGATAGTCATTACGAGATGTCGGAATATGCCGCGGAATGAAGGACGTTTTTGATTCTTAAAGAAAAGTTACTGCCTTGGAAACATTGAAAGTGATACTGAAAGTGTTTGAAAACACTTATAAATTAGGATGCCAAACTTAATAATGGTAAGACTATAGGTTCATATAAAATCTATTTTAAGAATTTGTAGTTAATTCATATATATATATATATATTATCTTACTAGGTTTATAGTAATTATTGTTGAGTTCACAAATGGAAAATTAGCAGTACAAATTTGATTATATTACAGTATCTAAGTATGATTGTTCTAGTATAAGTCTCCAAAATTGATAGAAAGTGGTGCCCCAAAGAGGTGCCTGTAACCCTGTACGTAGATGAATAGACACCGATACTCATTATTCTGATTTTTTTTTATTCATGTTTCTACTAATTTAAAGGGACAGGTCAAAATGTCCTTAGAAATCTTTCAAAGGAGAAGCTGACACTTATCTGAAAGAAATTGTATTATTTGAAATATAAAGACATCAGGCACTCTAAGCCATCCTAAACTAAACTGGACATCCTTGTTTAGTAGAATTGGCTTGCAGCCTCAATTCAGTGGGTGGAGCATATTATCTCTCCACAGAGAGTTCGTACAAGTTCTAGCTTCTTATATTAGCCCTTACTAATAGAGTATATAGTATCCATCTATTTCCATACAAAATCAGAATGAAGACTAAATTATATGTTATGGGCATTCTTTTCAATGTAGTATCATCCAAGGAGTGGTACATGTTGGTGACGGATCAACAATTTGGACGAGAATGCTTCATGCGTTCCACACATCCCTCGAGTGAATAGACATATTGACTACTTAATAATTTATTAAAGATAGACTTGACGTTGTGATAATAATGATAAATATTTTATTTAACACTTGAAGTTCGATATAACAAGATTTGACTCGCTTATAAATAATTTGCTTCTATTGTTTTATAAATCACAACTAAGAGACAGTTCAATTACATTTTATTTTGTTTAATCTCCCAATTTGGAGCGCCTCCAATTGGAAGGAGTTTAGAATCTTTGGGGTTAGGATTTAAAGGGGATACAATCAAAAGCTTAATGTGTCCGAGAGTATCGTTCCATTGTAAATGGGTTCCTGTCGTACTAATTCTCTAAACAATGTTCAATTATTTCTTCTTTTACTTCTTTATTGGAGATTAAAAACGAACTTTAAACGGACTAAGTGTTTAATTAGTTCGTTTTTTTTAAATCCATTTATTGACCGTCTTTGCTACTACGTAGGACAGTGCTTATGTTTTGTGAATCAACCATGCCCCACTTATTTATTTAAAATTTAAACCATCTAACTATCTGATAGGTTTAAAATGCGTTTACATTTGTACACTTATATAAAACAATATTAGTGATAACTGTTATTTCTCAAGTTATGTATAGCAAAATAGAATTATAAAATAAACATTTAATATTTATGAATTTCCTAATTTTCGTTGAGGTAGTAGATTAACAAGGAAGTAGTAGAGATAAAATTTTTTTTAATGTTCACAGGCTAATAATAATAAACTACAAAGCAATTACCAAGTTAACACTATTTTTATTTATAAGAAGTTAAGTTTTTTAAGTCGTTATAACAGTTGTATTCTTAAAACTTGAGAAAATGTTGAAAGGCGTTGAATGTTGTTGCCTAAATATTCCCGCGCCCTCTGTAGCGCGTGATGTGTACGTGGTTCGACGTCGAACGGCCTGTTTAACTCCATTCTAGCCCGCAGCATGACTCATGTGTTTTTAAGACGTTTCCTGACGAAATGTCGCAGTGGCAAGCTTTAGGCTTTAACTTGAGAGCTTAAAATGAAATGTCATTTTGCGTCACATTTTTTATAGTACTTTTCTTTATGTATATAACTCATAAGCATGCCACAGTTAAAAACCACAACAACAACTGTGTTCAGTTTTTCACGGTTAGTTAAAAACTAACTTAGTTATTTGAAATATTCAATACAACATAGTTAAACGTATATATCAGTATAGACTCTTTAAAGCCCTTCCCCTTCCCACCTCCCCCCACCTTAAACCTAAAGAAAACATTTTTATTTATTTATTTGGTGGATTATTTATTTTAAAACACAGTAAAATACTAAAGGGCGAAGCCTATCTCCTCTATAACTCCGGTTTAAGGAGATTTCCGTCTAAATACATTTTTTAAATCATTCAGAAAGTTTTTACTAGCTTACACTACAATAAGTTATACGGAATTAAATCTAATACCATAGCTCAATTTTTAATAGTTCATCTATATCATCGAAAAACCTAAACAGAGAAATTTTGGTTAGATATAATATCCTAACATATATTTTCTTAATAATGAATAAAACTATAATACATTTACTTAATTGGCTTTTATTAGGCATAAAATAGTGAGTTACCACTGTATTTTGTATGAGATATTTTACTCCACAAAAATACAGGTAATTTATTTTATTTAGTTCTCTTATAAACTTTAAACTGTGATAAAGGACAGTAGTATTGAAAATTACACATATTAATATTAAATATATAATTTACACATTGTTTATTTATTTTTTATACATGTTTTTTAATTAATGGTTAAGGATTTTCAACGCTTGTAACGGAAGTTCAGGTTTAGTTGCAAGCAAGACTCACAAATTTATTTTGTGGCCGCTAAAATCAATAAGAAAATAAATAAGTTACAAATAGTGGATATTATAAATAACATTGCAATATTTATAAGGAGATCTGATACTCTTCATTAGTGTATAGATTTAGCTAATGGTAATGAACTCTTGACAGACAGATTTCACCAAGAAACGCTTAAACTTAATAATTTTATTTAATATGAACAAGTTTTTAATTTAAAGATGATATAAATATTTTCTCAAGCTAAATTACTACAAACTTATTCGCTCTTTTACTGTTTATTTTTTAAATATTATACTTAGTAAGGAGACTAAAGATATTTATGTTATATATTAGTTGATAACCGCTCTTATTATATTTAGCCTTTTAGTCTCTAAATCCGTTATATGTTTGTTATTGAATATATGCTATAATTATAACACATATGGTAACTTATGTTACTATTAGGATCAACAGTAAATGAAAACTACTAATTAGGTGATGAAAATTAAGGTTTCTCTTGATTATTTGATTTGATTAATAACTTGACGTGTTTTACTTTCTCAACTGATTTAGTTTGTAACCACTGACGAACGGGTTGACTTCTGTAACTATGTAACATCGGCAAATGGTTCATGGGGTGCATCAGCCTCAAGAGGGTGCAAGCCGCATTGCAAGTAGCTTACAGTACAAAACACACACTTCAAAGCCTCCCCTCTCCATATCATGAGGTGGCTTTGGGATAATTTTTGGTCATTTAAAAAGAAATGTATCGGCTCTCTGAGGACTTATTCTTAATGTACATTTGTGTAATACAATAACAATGAACGTCATAAAACACAAATAAATTACAATATAAGCACCAAAAAAGCACCTATTGTGTGATTAATTTCGCTAAACAACTTTTATCATCCTCAGACTAGAAGGATTCATAAAGGGATGAGTAACGTTTACTTGCTTTATATTTATAACAGTAGATAGCATGCTACGTAGAGCCTATTAGAATAATAATAGCGAGGAAACTGAAAATGTTTTCAACATGTTAAATTTTAGAATGTTGTAATTTAAGCTACTTGTAAACTTGATGATCATTTCGTAAAACTACAAGAGAAAAAAAGCTTTAAGACATAGGAAGTCATTGGGTTCAAAATAAAAATGTATCAAATATTTTATCCATTTTGATAAATTACAGATAAATATTGCAGATTTGAAGGTATTGGAAAGATAACATCTGATTTGAAAGTTATTAATTAATTAAATTCACACGAATAAGCTATACTGCTACTCATGATCACATTATTGAATGTATAACATATAGTCACAAATATTTTATAGGGGTAATAGAGCTGTGTGGAAAGGTGGGTGGGCTTTTCAATGTGTATATTTAGATCATAATTGCAGGTTGAATATACCACTGAATAGGTTGACGGATGGTTCAATACCATTGTACTTATATGTGTGAGCGAGTGGGTCAGTACCACTGTACGTGTATGTGTGAGTGAGTGGGTCAGTACCACTATACGTGTATGTGTGAGTGAGTGGGTCAGTACCACTATACGTGTATATGTGAGCGAGTGGGTCAGTACCACTGTACGTGTATGTGTGAGCGAGTGGGTCAGTACCACTGTACGTGTATATGTGAGCGAGTGGGTCAGTACCACTGTACGTGTATATGTGAGCGAGTGGGTCAGTACCACTGTACGTGTATGTGTGAGTGAGTGGGTCAGTACCACTGTACGTGTATATGTGAGCGAGTGGGTCAGTACCACTGTACGTGTATGTGTGAGCGAGTGGGTCAGTACCACTGTACGTGTATGTGTGAGCGAGTGGGTCAGTACCACTGTACGTGTATGTGTGAGCGAGTGGGTCAGTACCACTGTACGTGTATGTGTGAGCGAGTGGGTCAGTACCACTGTACGTGTATGTGTGAGCGAGTGGGTCAGTACCACTGTACGTGTATGTGTGAGCGAGTGGGTCAGTACCACTGTACGTGTATATGTGAGCGAGTGGGTCAGTACCACTGTACGTGTATGTGTGAGCGGGTGGGTCAGTACCACTGTACGTGTATGTGTGAGCGAGTGGGTCAGTACCACTGTACGTGTATGTGTGAGCGAGTGGGTCAATACCACTGTACGTGTATGTGTGAGCGAGTGGGTCAGTACCACTGTACGTGTATGTGTGAGCGGGTGGGTCAGTACCACTGTACGTGTATGTGTGAGCGAGTGGGTCAGTACCACTGTACGTGTATATGTGAGCGAGTGGGTCAGTACCACTGTACGTGTATGTGTGAGCGGGTGGGTCAGTACCACTGTACGTGTATGTGTGAGTGGGTGGGTCAGTACCACTGTACGTGTATGTGTGAGCGAGTGGGTCAGTACCACTGTACGTGTATGTGTGAGCGAGTGGGTCAGTACCACTGTACGTGTATGTGTGAGCGAGTGGGTCAGTACCACTGTACGTGTATGTGTGAGCGGGTGGGTCAGTACCACTGTACGTGTATGTGTGAGCGAGTGGGTCAGTACCACTGTACGTGTATATGTGAGCGAGTGGGTCAGTACCACTGTACGTGTATGTGTGAGCGGGTGGGTCAGTACCACTGTACGTGTATGTGTGAGCGAGTGGGTCAGTACCACTGTACGTGTATATGTGAGCGAGTGGGTCAATACCACTGTACGTGTATGTGTGAGCGGGTGGGTCAGTACCACTGTACGTGTATGTGTGAGTGGGTGGGTCAATACCACTGTACGCGTATGTGTGAGCGAGTGGGTCAGTACCACTATACGTGTATATGTGAGCGGGTGGGTCAGTACCACTGTACGTGTATGTGTGAGCGAGTGGGTCAGTACCACTGTACGTGTATGTGTGAGCGGGTGGGTCAGTACCACTGTACGTGTATGTGTGAGCGAGTGGGTCAGTACCACTGTACGTGTATATGTGAGCGAGTGGGTCAATACCACTGTACGTGTATGTGTGAGCGGGTGGGTCAGTACCACTGTACGTGTATGTGTGAGTGGGTGGGTCAATACCACTGTACGCGTATGTGTGAGCGAGTGGGTCAGTACCACTGTACGTGTATGTGTGAGCGGGTGGGTCAGTACCACTGTACGTGTATGTGTGAGCGAGTGGGTCAGTACCACTGTACGTGTATGTGTGAGTGGGTGGGTCAATACCACTGTACGTGTATGTGTGAGTGGGTGGGTCAGTACCACTGTACGTGTATGTGTGAGCGAGTGGGTCAGTACCACTGTACGTGTATGTGTGAGTGGGTGGGTCAATACCACTGTACGTGTATGTGTGAGCGAGTGGGTCAGTACCACTGTACGTGTATGTGTGAGTGGGTGGGTCAATACCACTGTACGTGTATATGTGAGCGAGTGGGTCAGTACCACTGTACGTGTATGTGTGAGCGAGTGGGTCAGTACCACTGTACGTGTATGTGTGAGCGAGTGGGTCAGTACCACTGTACGTGTATGTGTGAGTGGGTGGGTCAATACCACTGTACGTGTATGTGTGAGTGGGTGGGTCAGTACCACTGTACGTGTATGTGTGAGCGAGTGGGTCAATACCACTGTACGTGTATGTGTGAGTGGGTGGGTCAGTACCACTGTACGTGTATGTGTGAGCGAGTGGGTCAGTACCACTGTACGTGTATGTGTGAGTGGGTGGGTCAATACCACTGTACGTGTATGTGTGAGCGAGTGGGTCAGTACCACTGTACGTGTATGTGTGAGTGGGTGGGTCAATACCACTGTACGCGTATGTGTGAGCGAGTGGGTCAGTACCACTGTACGTGTATGTGTGAGCGGGTGGGTCAGTACCACTGTACGTGTATGTGTGAGCGAGTGGGTCAGTACCACTGTACGTGTATATGTGAGCGAGTGGGTCAATACCACTGTACGTGTATGTGTGAGCGGGTGGGTCAGTACCACTGTACGTGTATGTGTGAGTGGGTGGGTCAATACCACTGTACGCGTATGTGTGAGCGAGTGGGTCAGTACCACTGTACGTGTATGTGTGAGCGGGTGGGTCAGTACCACTGTACGTGTATGTGTGAGTGGGTGGGTCAATACCACTGTACGCGTATGTGTGAGCGAGTGGGTCAGTACCACTGTACGTGTATGTGTGAGCGAGTGGGTCAATACCACTGTACGTGTATGTGTGAGCGGGTGGGTCAGTACCACTGTACGTGTATATGTGAGCGAGTGGGTCAGTACCACTGTACGTGTATGTGTGAGCGAGTGGGTCAGTACCACTGTACGTGTATGTGTGAGCGAGTGGGTCAGTACCACTGTACGTGTATATGTGAGCGAGTGGGTCAATACCACTGTACGTGTATGTGTGAGCGGGTGGGTCAGTACCACTGTACGTGTATGTGTGAGCGAGTGGGTCAATACCACTGTACGTGTATGTGTGAGCGAGTGGGTCAGTACCACTGTACGTGTATGTGTGAGCGAGTGGGTCAGTACCACTGTACGTGTATATGTGAGCGAGTGGGTCAATACCACTGTACGTGTATATGTGAGCGAGTGGGTCAATACCACTGTACGTGTATGTGTGAGCGAGTGGGTCAGTACCACTGTACGTGTATGTGTGAGCGAGTGGGTCAGTACCACTGTACGTGTATATGTGAGCGAGTGGGTCAATACCACTGTACGTGTATGTGTGAGCGGGTGGGTCAGTACCACTGTACGTGTATGTGTGAGTGGGTGGGTCAATACCACTGTACGCGTATGTGTGAGCGAGTGGGTCAGTACCACTGTACGTGTATGTGTGAGCGGGTGGGTCAGTACCACTGTACGTGTATGTGTGAGCGAGTGGGTCAGTACCACTGTACGTGTATAGGTGGGTCTTTACCACCATAACTATCACTTCTTCGCGGGGTTCAAAATCATTTAAATATTAATACATATATTTCATTTTCTCAGTTGAGAACATTGCGTTCCCTTATGGAATAGTGAAATAAAGTTACTGATAATTGCATTAAGATTAAGTTATTATCCAGTTATTTTTTATTGTGAGTTACCTATCGTGAAACGGAACAAAAATGGGTCATTAGCAAAAACTTTATAAATATCGATTCGAATTTTTCCATTAATTCCCTTCCACTACTTTTTCCTTTCCGTTAATTAAATACCACTTGATAAATATTATAAAGCTCTAAAAACTGTTCCCCAATCAGTTTTACGTCCACTGTTAGCGGATTCCTTATCCACTAGGAATCCGATATCGATGGCCTTATCTTATTGCTTTCCGAGAACTTACACACGAAGAGCACATTTGGCGTTAAACCAATCATTAGATTTTCCAGTTTATGATAAACTTTAGTAGACACCTAACCTAACCTGACCTGACCTAACCTAACCGTAATTGCTATAAAAAAAGTAGTGCTAGAGAAATAATGGAAAAAGTAGTAGTAATGAATCAACGGAAAAGGTTTCTTGATTCCTTTAGGTTAGGTTAGGTTAGGTTAGGTTTGTGTGTGTGTGTGTGTGTGTGTGTGTGTGTGTGTGTGTGTGTGTGTGTGTGTGTGTGTGTGTGTTTGTGTGTGTGTGTGTGTGTGTGTGTGTGTGTGTGTGTGTGTGTGTGTGTGTGTGTGTGTGTGTGTGTGTGTGTGTGTGTGTGTGTGTGTGTGTGTGTGTGTGTGTGTGTGTGTGTGTGTGTGTTTATTTACAAAATATGTGGATTACTACTTAAGTTAATAAATTGACTAAATTATTATTGCTATAGTTGCTTGATATTGCATTGATTGCTTGCTATAGTTAAAATAGAGTTTACTTTTAGTACAGTGATTGGCTGCAGGAGCGCTAGTGGCTGTCCAGTAAACACTTCAAAATGTTATCAAATTAGAAAATGATCCCATCTCAAGTGTACTTAGGACTGGGAGGGAATTGGGAAAGTTTCTTCCCTTCAACCCCACTGGGCTCAGGTATTTAACAATTTCCAGCAAAATTGTAATTGTTTTTCTTTGTTAACTATCTTTTATTATTTTTAGTTAAACGATTTAATTGTAGGCCATTTATGTGGTTAAAAATAGTATGATTTTAAGCTTTGAAAGATCAAACTAGGACACTTTTTCAATAATTAAAACATTTAAATGAACAATACAGTATTCAAAATGTTTAATCCCTTAAATAAAGGGTATTGAGAACAGTATTTTTATGTAAAAGTTTTTGGAAGCACTTTGTAAAATAATTTGATAAAGCCAATACTTTTATCGTTAAATTTGACAACATACTTATGCCAATCCCATAATTATATGCCCTTTTAACCAATTGTAATTCGTATATTTGCTTTTCTGATGAAATTATTTGTAATTTAAAATACAACACTTATATACTGTGTAAAATTTGATTCTAAGTTAGAATTATATTATCAATTTGGAACATAGATATAATCCGAACTATTGATATCTTTAAAGTTACCTGAAGTATCTCGATGATACGAAAATAGATAAGTAATCATTGTTAATTATTCTACATATTTTATAACTACATAATAATTTTTTTTAAAAGGTGTAATTATAGTATTCTATTTATTTAAACAACTAGTTTGTAGTATAAGACAATAAAACATAGCATGTATCTCGAGACTTATTTAAAATGTTTGTAGCGATACGTATTTTACAATTTTTATTTCAATGTGATATGAAACACACAAATTACGTAAGAAGGCTGTGAGGGACATTGATCACAATTGAAACTATGAAACCAAGTCTGAAAAATATTTGCCAACGGAACATTGATTTTAGAAAACCCTTTAAATAGAAGTTTAACATTCACTATGTCCGGGTTTCGGGACTAGTTATTTTCAATGGCAGATAGTTAGTATTGAGTATTATTTTCTTAGAATATTAATTAAATCAGTGGTTTTTGCATTGAAAATAAAATTAGAATGATACAAAATTGAATAGACAATCAATTTTTTATAAAACTATCACTACTAACTAAAACGTATTTAATTGTATTATAATTTTAATAAATAAATATTAATTCATTAAATATTATACTTAATACTTAAAAAATTACAATAGTTAATAAATTATAATTTATAAAAGTATTAATCAAATTAAGTAATGTGAATGGTAATCTATAATTTATTAATTTATACAGTGGGTGTATGGGTAGTTGGGTGGGTCACTGTACTTGTATGGTTGGGTGGGAGGGTCATCATCACTGAAGGTTTATGGGTGGATGGGAGGGTCATAATCACTGTACGTGTATGGGTGGGTCATCATCACTGTATGTGTATGGGTGGGTGGGAGGGTCAGCATCACTGTACGTGTATGGGTGAGTGAAGGGTCATTACCACTGCACGTGTATGGGTGAGTGGAGGGTTATTACCACTGCACGTGTATGGGTGAGTGGAGGGTCATTACTACTGCACGTGTATGGGTGAGTGGAGGGTCATGACCACTGCACGTGTATGGGTGAGTGGAGGATCATGGCCACTGCACTTGTATGGGTGAGTGGAGGTTCATCACCACTGCACCTGTATGAGTGAGTGTAGGGTCATCACCACTGCAAGTGTATTGGTGAGTGGGACGGTCATCACCACTGCACGTGTATTGGTGAGGGGAGGGTCATCACCACTGCACCTGTATGGGTGAGTGGAAGGGTCATCACCACTTTATGTGTATGGGTGGCAGAGTCATCACCACTTTATGTGTATGGGTGGCAGAGTCATCACCACTTTAAGTGTATGGGTGGCAGAGTCATCACCACTTTATGTGTATGGATGGCAGAGTCATCATCACTGTAGGTGTATGGATGGCAGAGTCATCATCACTGTAGGTGTATGGGTGGGTATTTAGGCTACCACAACTTTATACAGTATGTTAATAAATATATACTGTATATGTATATTCATGATAAACGAACATGTTTTTTGGTTAGACGTTTATTTAATTTATACCATTCACAGTAACGACATGGAAAATTTAACCTATAAAGAACTTGTATTATAACAAGCAACGCATTTTCAACCAAACTAACTGAATACCAAACAAACTCAATACGATACTTAAATGTAGTCATATCATAGTTAAATGAAAATTGTTGTCTATATATTCAATAAAACACAGTGAAGGAATTTCAAAATATTTAAATTTTATTAGTCAATCTTATTACTAAATTTTTAATATTTTAACTTACCTTGTATTACAGATTTGAATCTAATTTATGTATATCAATTCTATTTTATTCTTTTTTATATATTTCTACTCGTAGAAGCCGAGGAAGTAAGAGAGAATTTTTACTATATAAAATGTTCCTCAAAGTTTTAAACCCCTTAAATAAAGTTGCCTGAGGAGCACTACGAGCTAGAATGTCCGTGCAAAACGTGACTGGCAGAAATATTGCCTTATGAACGCATTCCGTAATACACGACACAGACAAGCTTCAACGACAATCTGAGGAAGGGGCAGACTTGGACTTGGAAGCAGTTTTGCATTTTAAAACATTATGGGAACATTTAATCCTCTGACTAACTTTGAAGTACACATATAGAACGCTTGCTTTAACAACACTCACAGACCTTCTTAAACGTTTACTAATTTTTTTTTTCAGAAATGAATAAACCGATATTGTTTGGTTGTATTAAAACTTCTTTGTACGTAACATTTATGGTGTTTTTTCCAGATAAAAAAAAATTATAGAACCATCGACTTTATTAAAGTAAGCATGGAATAAGACTTCATGTTGGTAATGCGTCCAAGAACTTTATTCCTTTAACCAAAATGCTGAAGTACTACAAAGCCCGCATACCCGAGGTAAAAAAAAAATATATTTTAAAAATCCACTTGACCCCAATGCATTCATACTGCCTGTAAAAAAAGGGCGAAATCCTGATTATAAGGCATATGTGCTTTCTGGAGTTGATAAAGAAAATTGATAATATTTACAGACATCAGTCGATGTCCTTTTGAAAATATTACACAACAGACGTATCTAATACAAAAAATATAAGAAAATTACTTTTTGAAATTTATAACGTATAATAGGTTAAAGTTCAAGAAATAACTTATAAGTAATAACTTTTGAAAATTATAAGCAGCAGTTAATTAAAATTACGCAATTAATATGAAAGGTATTGATTCAAAAAGTAGTTTTGCAGTAGTAGGCCTATTACATATTATTTTATTGCAGAATTTTAAGTATATTCTTCTGCAATTCTTATACATCTCACAAACCTTAGAGTTCAATTTAAATCTAATAAAACCGCTCGCTCAATTTTCTTTAATAATATAATAACTATTTCCAAAGTTATCCTATAAGCGGTACTAAACCCGTACGCAGACTAGAGCAATGTTTTTGTATTGAAAATTCGAAAATGTATTTATATAAATAAGTAGAAAATATACCATAAAAATAATTAATATTAAAATTAAATCGTTTTTACATTTTGATTTGAGATTAATGTTTTTTTGTTTTTTATTTTGAAACGTTGTATGACACGATATTTATTTGGTAGTTTTTTTAGCCCAAGACATATTTTTAGTATGTTTAATGATAATTTTAGACTTTTATGACGAGTACTGATTGAGTTTTGTAAGTTTTAATTTCATGTAATTTACCTCAAATTTAGAGTCACTGGTGTTCGGTTATGACTTTTTTTATTTCTGGCTAGTACGAAAATAAATTTATAATTCGTCATTCTTTTACAATTTAGCAACGCTTGCTTATAAAAAGTAACTTTAAAAGCATATCGTAGTAAATTAACGTACGTATCATTGCTAGGTCTTGCTGGTGTAACTTATTTTTCGGCCAGTGTATAGATTTATGTATTTGAATATTTCACTAACTAACACTTGTAAACTAAGCGAGCAACTTCTTCAAAGGACCCTGCCACACACCCTACGTACCATGGGATTCAACCGAAAGGACCTGTCGAAACATACGACTAGCCTCATAATCATAATCTCATCACAACCTTGTAATAATATACTACTGTTTTGACTGCTGTTGTATCATTGGCCTTCAGAGATTCTGATAGCATAGAGACATTTAGGTCTTCAAAGGTAGCTTGATTTTGGGAACAAAATAAATTATGGAATAAAAACTTCGTTATTTATTAAATGTTAAAGTTTCCTCTGCGTAACTACTTCTTATTAAATATTTATAATTGTATTTGAATGTACTTATAAAAGCCTTAAAGGAGAGAACAGAAATTCGAATCTGCTTCTTTTAAGTTATAGCTCACATTGTCTTTTAAAACTCGCATTGAAACTTTAAGCATTACCTCAGTTATCGGGACTTTCCACTTAGCAGATTATTAAACAGGCCATTAGCAAGTTTTTGTTTTTGCAGTAAAGACAACAATATATGCTTTAAACGGTATGGAATATATACTTCCGAAACTTTTCATACGATATACATAACATTTAACCTTTTTGACTGAAATTTATTTTATTAACACGCTTTACATTAGAATAGTATACACCCCCCCCCCCCACCAAATTTTGAAAACTTTTTTGTAAGAAATATAGAAAATGATATAAATTACAAACTTTTTGTTAAATATTTTAACTATAATTAATTAAGATATAGGCGTGCTTCTTGAACTACGTCTAAAGTTAAGGGCTTATAAGAAATTTAAAATAATTGTAAGAATTTTAGATATAAAGAAAGTTTGACCCAGCTTTATAGTGGGGGGATTTGCGTGGAAAACATAATTATGTCCGTTGAAGAGTACTTTTAAATCCTTCCCATCACGTCTTTAATATATATGGTAATTATTAACTGATTTTTAGGGGTGTACCGCAGTAATATTCCTCTTGTAATACATGTTAAATCATGTCTATTTATTGCAAATAAATCTAGGGTAGTTTGTGATAAATTCTCTCCACCACAATGTAGAACAACTTGTAGAATCGCTTTAAAGTATCAAAGGGAAAATAATGCACTTCGCAGTTAGTTTTGAACATATCCCAAATTCACTGCATGGCAAGAAACGTCATGACCATTTCACTATGGTTGCTCCTTACATAGATGTTATGTAAATGTATAAGTATAGAAGATATCTCATAAACAAATTACATAAAAAAAATTTCTGTATATATGTCTGCTAACTTATCTTACCTACCAAACTAACAAAACAGTCCGAAATTAATTGATGAAAAACCTATTCAACCTAAAGAAAATAAAGTATCCTATTTAGATTAAGGAAAATTAAAAATAACAAAGAAAAAGACTGTACCTCAATAATCGTTGCATATTATCGCCTGTTGGTGTCCTGAAAACAGGTTAAACAGTTGTAATTATCATCATACAAAGTTTGATAATTGTCGACAAGTAACCGGAAAGTCTATTACAAGGTTAAAGACCAATTTACTTAAATTTACTCATAAATACTTGATTCGAAGTGGTGCATAAAAATCAAACCCAGTCAGATGTTTTCAGGAAAGTAAGGCTATCTAACGATCCCTCAAAATCACTCTATTGCTATTCAAAATAATCCTTGAGGTAAAAATAATTTGTAAAATATATAAACGTTAAATAAGAGAGAGCACGACTATCTAAATATTAATATTAACAATACTAACACAAAAATTAAAAGATCGATTTGGAAGAGCATTTTATAAATATTTTTAATGGTAATCATTTGAAACTGTTGACATCATCATGTAGGTATTTTCAAAAGGTCCGTAATATGAAAGTAACAATTGTGGATAGTATGTAAACACTGGAGGGTGTTTAAAAAAAGAATGACCTGATTTTAAATTGCTATATTTATTAGAAACAAGGGGTTTCCCCGTACATACTGGACATTAAAATATTCACACAAAAATAAAGTTTACGAAAATGTATCATAAATGTCCTCAATCTGCAGTATGTATGACATCTAGTCGATAAATGAATTCGTCCCAAACTCTGATCAAGGCGTCTACTGCAGCTGATATTCTGTTTTTAAGTTCTTCAATATCACGAGGTAAGGGAGGAACATAATCATGCTTTTTAACATATACTGACAGGAAATAGTCACATGGTGTTATGTCAAAAGTTCTAGGAGGACAAGACTGTACAATCTTGGTCTTGTGGTCCTTGTCATCAAGTTGTTCTTCTTCATCCTTGTCGGCAAGTTGATGTCCTTGTCGGCATCATTGAAGAAACTACGTATGCCGAGGTGCCACTGCGGTGGTGCTCCATCTTGCTGAAGGATGAAGCTGTCCAAATGAACAGTAAGTTGGGGAAATAGCCAATTACTTTTATAACCGAGTAGCATTTATGACATGTGTTTCAATAATAGGAACAAGTTAAAATCGGAGCATTTTGTTTTAAACAGCCTTTACTTACAAAAGCCAATTATTTGTTGTTGATTTTGTTTGCTACTGAAGTGTGTTCAATAATAGTACGTTAAAAGTAAGAATTACACTAACTTCTGTAGTTCTAAGAGTGGCTTTTTGCTAGTAATTGTAGACTGGGGTAGAGATTTCCCTCCCACTCCTACTCACCATAAAGGGACGATTTCCTAATTTAACCGAAGAGTGTTTAGTGTGCGTGGCACGTTCTGCTATGACCACTACCGTTCCTGGGGCAGTCATTTACACAGATACAATGTAAGCAGGCTATTGTTGGGAATGGTTACTGTTGTTGTATCTATCCACTTATATAACATTGTAATATACAATACAGATGGCAAACGATATTCTGGTTTCTTTAACTGATTTACTTGCGGTAAGTTTTTTAAGTCAATTTTTGCTTCCGTGAGAAAAGAATCAATTTGTTGTTAGTATCCAAATTGAAATGTTACATTAAAGATTTGTACACTTTTTTATAAAACCTTTCTAATTCAAAAGGCACCTATCCTATTAGTATTTTTACTGTGCATTTTGGTAGAATATATGAAAGGAAAGTAAAACAACTCAATTTTAATAATTTAACTCTATAAAACCAGAATTCTACTTAATCTGGTAGACATTATCTTTTGTTATAGTTTGGGAATTCGTATGATAATACATACATAATATAAAACTGTACATGTTTTTAAATAATACATGTTTTTTCAGTGAATATTTCTGTATTTATTTATGTGAATGGTTTTATTTAATGATCTGAAATAAATGCCAAACCTTACGCGTATGTTTTTTCTGGTATATAAATAATACATCTCTTAATTAGAGCTTTTTAGTTATCTTATTTTATATAGTTTGAAATCTCCAAGGGATAGATATCACCAAGTCCACTAATATATTTATTATGATAGAAAGGCCTCATAGTGCAATGTTCATCACACTACAGTTCAGGGTATCACTCATAGTGCAACGTTCATCACACTACAGTTTAGGGTGTCACTCATAGTGCAACGTTCATCACAATACAGTTCAGGGTGTCACTCATAGTGCAACGTTCATCACACTACAGTTCAGGGTGTCACTCATAGTGCAACGTTCATCACACTACAGTTTAGGGTGTCACTCATAGTGCAACGTTCATCACACTACAGTTCAGGGTGTCACTCATAGTGCAACGTTCATCACACTACAGTTCAGGGTGTCACTCATAGTGCAACGTTCATCACACTACAGTTCAAGGTGTCACTCATAGTTAAACGTTCGTCACACTACAGTTCAGGGTGTGACTCATTGTGCAACGTTCATCACACTACAGTTCAGGGTGTCACTCATAGTGGAACGTTCATCACACTACAGTTCAAGGTGTCACTCATAGTGCAACGTTCATCACACTACAGTTCAGGGTGTCACTCATAGTGCAACGTTCATCACACTACAGTTCTGGGTGTCACTCATAGTGCAACGTTCATCACACTACAGTTCAGGGTGTCACTCATAGTGCAACGTTCAAAACACTACAGATCAGGGTGTCACTCATAGTGCAATGTTCATCACACTATAGTTCAGGGTGTCACTCATAGTGCAACGTTCATCACACTACAGTTCAGGGTGTCACTCATAGTGCAACGTTCATCACACTACAGTTCAGGGTGTCACTCATAGTGCAACGTTCATCACACTACAGTTCAGGGTGTCACTCATAGTGGAACATAGTGGAATGGTGTGTGTGTGTGCGTGTGTGTGTGTGTGTGTGTGTGTGTGTGTGTGTGTGTGTGTGTGTGTGTGTGTGTGTGTGTGTGTGTGTGTGTGTGTGTGTGTGTGTGTGTGTGTGTGTGTGTGTGTTTTATTTACCTATACGAGTACATAATATGTGTTACTACACGAAACACTTAATAAACAGTAGTTTTATCAAAGGCATTTTTCCTGAGAGCCTGAAGTTAAGTTCAGTGGTACCTATTTTGAAGGACAATAACTCTATAAAACTAGATAACATAATACCTATCAGCTTGTTATCTGTATTCTCTAAGGTTTTTGAAAAAAAACAATGATTTAAAGAAAAAAATTGTATTAACCCACCCGCCCACCCATACACGCACGGTGGTACTAACCCAACCGCCCACCCATACATGTACGGTGGTACTATTTAATACGTACGCTTAGTTTTGAAAAATAGGTAAAAAGAGAAGCTTGAAACTATCATTTCTTTATATTTTCCTTTACACAAATAATTAAGAATTCGCTAAGCAATTACAGCACGCAATTTCATTTTTGATCAAATCTAATTCGTTTGGAAAAAATCCATTAAAAAATAACTGTTTAGTTTGGATACGCGTGATCGTATTTCCGGTGGGAAAATAACATTGTTCTTGTGGGATTAAAACCAACATGGCCGACAGCCTCTGCAGACTCTTAGGAAATAAAATGTCACTAAACAATAATTTTATACATTATATTCAAACTTAAAAGATAACTTAAAATTATTATTGCAGGTACATAACGGTAAAATGAAAAAAAAGCTTTTTTATAAAACATTGAAGAAATTATCTCACACCCTGCCATTTGTAGTCAGTGCACCATGCATAATACCACTATACGCATTTGTAGTGGTGGGTCAATACCACTATACGTGCATGGGTGGACGGGTGGGTCAGTAACACTATACGTTCATGGGTGGGAAGGTGGGTCAATACCACTATACGTGCATGGGTGGGCTATTTCCTATTCATTTAAATATTAGTTTATCATTTTTATTTTACATTGCTCTCATATATTTATACGGTTGATAGCTTAGACCAACTGTTGTTCACATTAGTCCTGTCAATGAAAATAAGACTCAAGAACTAACTTTTAGCCTGAAAAATGTAAATGAGCAAAATTCTCTCTCTTCGTGTAGTGTAAAATTTCTAGGAGTACATATTGACCCTAAGCTTACGTGGGAACAGCATATAATATTTATTAGTTGTAAGTTGTCTAGGGTTATCTATCTGTTGAGAAGTCTAAAAAGCTGTGTACCTGATGTATTTGTTAGATCATCTTATTTTGCATTTTTTCAAAGTATCATTCTTTATGGATTAATACTGTGGGGTAATTAAAGTCATGTTGGTAACATTTTAATTTTACAGAACAAAGCTTTAAGAGCTGTCGCTAGTGCTCCACACAAGGCTCATTGTAGACCTTTGTTTGTACAACTTAGAATATTTTTTTATATAACGTTCATCACATACAGTTCAAGGTGTCACTCATAGTGCAACGTTCATCACACTACAGTTTAGGTTGTCTCTTACTCAAGTAATAAAATAAGTTAAATTGGTAAGATTCTTTCTTAACTTACCAAAATAATTTTTAAATAATGTTTAATAATGTTTACCAAAGTGCCGAGTTTTACCTCGGACACAAAAACATCTATTTTATCACATTGCTTTAATTATTTGAAAGTGAATGATAAGTAAAAATAGTCCAGATTCAAAATATATAAGGTGGTTGCTATACAGAAACAGAAATATACTATGAACACACTTAAAATAAGAATGTACACTTCATAAATAATATCATATTTAAAAAGAACTAAAAATATTAACAAAGTACGACTAACAAAGTAAATGTACATATAATAGTTAAAATTAAATGTACACAAATTAGAACATAGTCAGACAGACATAGACAGTAATCCAACTGGAATGTGTTAACAAAGTGCACTAACCCTCCTGGGAACATGGTCACATGTCGACTGTTGTCTGCTATAGTTTGGACCTCAGACTGCCAATAGGGCTGACGTTTGAGTTAGGACATCATAGACAGTTTAGGGCTTTCCTACGTCTACATTTAATAGAGAGCATATGTAATAAACTAATTAAAAATAAAAACTAGCTTTCCTAATAATAATAACATAATAAGGTTTATCAAAATAAATGAAAATTTAACCCAATTATTTTCATTAATTTTAGACATTTCGCTAAGTGGATTTGGTATAAAACTAAAAAACAAAAAATAATTGGCTACGTTATATTAGATATTTTTTAGGTTATGTTAGGTTTTGTGAGGTTATGTTAGGTTAACCTAAGTTATGGCTATGGTAGTGAATTAACAGTAAAGATCCGATTTCTCTTTTACACGTCAAATGAGCTTGCAATTTGATTACAATTAATGAAGGAATAAATTATCTTTACTTATGTTGGCTCGGAATTTTAGTTTTTTGTTAAACTTAGCGTCTGTACCTTTTCATTTGGGTTTTTTAGTTATAATATTTAAACATTTTTTTTATGCAAAGATGTTAATTCGTGGATATTTATGCCTACAAGTTAAAAGTGTACTACAAGCGTACCTCTTACATATATTAAAAAACGATTAATATTATATTGCCATGAAGTAATATATTTTAAGATAATATACTAATTAGATATTAACACAATTGAATACGCCAAGGATCTATAATATAAGTGTAAATTTTAGGTAAAAGAAAACCTAAAACAACAGCAAAATAACAATCTCAAAGTCAGAATTGAACATCAAAATCCTACAATACACGAAATGTTTCCAAAATAACACCAAAGATAGAATAAGGTTCACATAAACGTGCTTTAAGTGAAGAAACGTCAAGGAAAAATTTATTTAAAAGTTAAAAAAGTTAAAGTTAAAGATCGTCTTATTTTACCAGACGAAGTTAGGGCTAAGAAGCCCTCTCTAACACCTAACCTGGGGACCAACGGCTTAAGGGTGACTTCCGAACCACCACCAGTGACCGGGCGGGCGCGCTGCGTGCAACGACGGGATCGCTCAGACGACGGTCACTCATCCAAAGGGCAGCCACACTCGATGTTGCTTGACTCCGTTATCTTGCGATAACGTCGGAACCCTTCGGTTAAGGCGACTGGCTAAAGGGTAAGGAGTAAATATTGAAAGAACAGAAATCACAAATAAAAGATTGTTGCATAAATATTGATTATTCATTATGGCCTGTATAAAATAATAAACCGAATTTACACTTCAATTTTAAGAGAGCCAGTGACACTATTAAATACAACAAAAGCCCGTGTCCAAAAACACAGGCTGGTAACATGCGTGATGATGTTTGTTTAAAGGGGTGTGGGCGGGTTGATATTGCCTGGTAAAAATTCAAATGAGTGTATGGGGTAGGGGGAGGGTCAGTTTGTACTGTGACAGAATTATACGCCTTTCCTCTTACAAGTCACGTGATTAAAAAAGGTCCTTTAATACCTACTCAATCACTCATTGTTAGTTTAAGGGGATGGACCACTGAAAATACCAATCTCTTTAATTTTACAAAAAATGGCCTGATTTTTTTCTATTATGTTACTGTGGTTAAAAAGAAGCTACTACCTTATCTTGGTCCAAAATAATGTTTAGATGTATGAGTTTTTGACATTTTCTCAAGTTCTAACAGGCAGAAATTCAGAAAAATTGTGTAATTCTAAAGAAATTATATCCTCTAATCCTCTAAAAATTTAGGTAGACTTATGACTTCAAGGTAAAGATTTTTACCATGGTAATACAAAATATTTAAAAAAGGTGTTCCAATTTAAACAAAAATATTTGTTCATTTTAAAAATATGGTACAAACACAATTCTACTACCTAAATATTAGTATAGTATAGTCATGAATGCAAGGTAAAGATTCTAATATTTTTGTAGTATGTACTATAAATATTTCTTTAGATAAATCATATTTTTTCTAGAAAAACACTGAAAAATTAATCTTTCGGCAATCGCCCGCTAAATCAAGGGCTGACCCTGCTCATTGCACTAGCCTATATTGGAGCGGCGGAGTACATAATCTCAAATATATGTTTAAGGTGTATGACAGATTGAAATCATAGACATGTATAGTTTTTCTGTATCAGGACAAAACTCAGAATAAAATTTAAAAACAATAAAAAAATATTTCTAAATATGAACTTTTTGTGATTTTCTTTGGTACATCCTCCTAAATACTGGATTTTCAATAAGACTACTTAGTATTTTATTGAAAGTGTTAATCACTTTCTGTGTCCTATAGTTTTAATGACATTGTTTAAAATATATAATTGACAAGTAATGAAATAAGGTTTACATCATACTCATGACAATAAACAAAACTAAATAATATATTAATAAACGTCTTACAATCTAATTATTTGTATTAATAAAACTATTCAACTACAAATAGGTTAATGGACAGAGTCTTTGCTCAGAGATGTATGTTACCCTGTTGATAGTTCCAGTTTTAATTTCCAGGATTAGATAGCACAGTCTAAGCTTCTCAGTTGTCTAAGAGCTTGTACAATCCATACACTCATACCATTGTAAGTGTATGGATGGGTGGGTGGGTTCATACCACTGTACATGTATGAGTGGGTGGGTGGCTTCATACCATTGTACGTGTATGGGTGAGCAGGTGGGTCAATAGCACTGTACGTGTATGGGTCAACAGGGGAGTTGAGATGTAGATTTTCCAACTGCTATCCTGTGAATCGAAGCCGGACCTCAAAGTCAGGAGTCAAGCGACATGTTATTTGGCCACCAAACCACCCAATATGAACTAAAGTTGTATTTACGATAATTCATAAACCAAGTATACCTGTAGCAAAAATATCCGTTACTATCTATTTACTCTTCGTTTTAATCATCAATTTAATTTCAAATTATATAAAAGAGAAAAAAATTAGTTTAAAATTCAAATAGAATTACAAACGTTGTAATAAAGTCTGTTAAGCCTACTTGAGTATGTACAAAGTCCAATTTACATCGTGTAATCTCATCAGAGTAGAAATGGCGTAATTTTCATCCTGTTTGACTTGATAAAAAATTTATAAGTTTTAACGTTTACGTAAACTTGTAAAACTACAAGCAGTCATTCCCATATTGTAGAAAAAAATGTAATCATTTAAGAGACAAAAATCTAACAGTAGGAAGCCGTATAGATGAAAATCATATACAGTGGGTCAATATTATTGTACGTGTATGGGTGGGTGGATGGGTCGATACACTGTACGTGTATGGGTGGGTGGATTGGTCGATACCACTGTACGTGTATGGGTAGGTGAGTCAATACCACTTTACGTGTATGAGTGTTGCTGAAGTGTTCATACTACGATCCTCAATATAACGAAATCCTCGAAAAAACTAATGTTTCAAAACTCCCTTTAACCTGTCATAACACTTAATGTTAAAAGTATATTTCTATTATATGAATTTTAAATGTAACACGAATGTTGTTCGATCTTCAAGACAACGAGAAACCCGTATAGCGCGTATATCAAAAGCCAAACACCTGAATAGCACGAGTTTGACCTTTTTATGACGAATTCCTACGTCTAAAACTCCATTTTATTCCTACGAATTTATATTTCCAATTTATTCTTGTCAAAAAGGAAACCTTGATTTTGGTTTGCCTTCTCTTCTGGAATTGCAAGTGGCATTGGGTAGTACATATTTAATGCAGTTTAGTATGATTCTATAGTGTGATCGATGCCGTTTAGAACGATCAAAAATACGTTTAGCGTTTATCTCGATGAAAAGATAAACATACTGCTTTAAGTGTTGAATTTAAGAGGAATGTGACAAATGCACATAATGTAGTACTTAGTGCCTTAATTAAAATTGCAATAAACTATTTGTTCTATATATGAAAGCGAACCTTTATACTAGGAATTTTTCCCTTTTTAACGTTACTACCAAGAAACAGTTGCCTTGACCGGAGGGTTCCGATGTTATCGCAAGAACACCCTCCGTGGCTGTTCATTGAATGGGTGACTGTCTGAGCGATCCCGTCCTTGCACGCAGCCCACCTGCCCGGTGACTGGTGGTTTGGAAGTCACCCTTAATTCGTTAGACCCCATGCTAAGTGTTAGAGAGGGCTTTTAACACTAACTTCGCCTAGATAATAAGACAATCTTTATCTTTTAAATCTAGCTATCGAGAATACCTTGAAAATACGAATATTTTTCAATCTCCCTCAGATTCGTGTTATCGATGTTGTACGTTATTCTTTTAAGTGAGAGTGGAACTTGAAAAAAATTAAAAATGAGTCTAACACAGATAGTGGTAATAGCAGACTTGAATGTAGTACGGTACTAAAGTACGTTATTTTCAATCAGATAGTAAAGGAGCGAGAGCAGAGAAAATCAAAATTTATAAAGATCTACACCTACATAAACTACAGACAAAAGCACTAATGTAGTTTTTGTTTCTTGAGGTCTCCTATAATCTTAAAACGCGTTAAAACGTGCGAAGGGACATTAGAGCGATCATCTGTTAGAAAAGTAGAAGAAAAGTAAAAGAAAAGTGTTCTTGGTAATAGTGGAGATGTGACGAGCACGGCAAACGTTCTTGAGTGGTGGAAATTAGGAAATGATCACGTCTCAAGGGCACTTAAACCTGGAGGACGGGGGGGGGGGACGAAGTTTCTTGATTCCGTCTCCAACACAATCCGATTTTGTAAAAATCACGATTAGAGTCTTCATCCTTTTCTTATAATTAGTCTTAAATGGTATTTTATTTTTACACTACCAGAAGTAACAAAACTATTGCTTTAAGGCTGTTTTATGTGATAATTGATTTCAATCAGACAATTAAAAAAATGTAAATGTGAAAAATAAAAAGTAGAAGTTTGTATGACGAAACTCCTGAGTTCCAGTTATTACAACAGTTGTTATTCGTAACATTTTTAATTACGCAAATGGCATATGTTTAAATAGTGTCTCTAAATACATTTCATGATCAAGATGTATAGTTTATACAATATTTGTACATCATTATAATTACTTACATGAACTATTTATTGTCCAATCCAATGTTATACCAAAAAAAGCATAAGTAAAATGTATACTGAGGAACAATAGTAAATTTAAAATTTTTTATAAAAATATTATCCTTTAAAAGTTCTGAAACATTTTTTTTACGTTAGTAAGGTTTATTTTTAACTATGGCTTTATAAGTATGCTTTAAATTTAAACAGTTTACATACTGTATCTTTAAAGACAATTATTCAAAAATTGTCATACATTCATTTAATTAAATGTAGTATTCATGACCTAGTTAGCCTATCTGAAAATGTTGCGTTGTGTCCATCGAATCTTATTCGATTCCAACTACGAAAAGGCAAGTTAAAGGAAAAAATGGGTAATTTTACTTCAGTCTGAGAAGAAAAATTCATTATTTCAATGATGTGCCTCTTGCCAGCCTAAAGATTAGCACTTCGGACTTCAATGCAGTGCGTCTCGAGTTCAAATTCTGGTAGATTAAAATAAATTCAGCTTGATTGGTTTGGACCTTTGTCCAATAAAAACATAGGAATAAAAAAATTAATATATTTATATATACTGGCGTTAAAATTGGAAAACTATATACTCTATTTTGTATGAGGAAATTTAATTTTTAAGAACAGTACGATTTAAGCATGTGAATTTAAATAATTTAGACCTATTAATTTATCTAAGATTCTATAAATCTAATCAAATATATGAATGATATTAAATCCTATTTAAATCATTTTTAACATTATTTTCAAAATGTAATTTTTTTCATTCATACACTTTTTATTGATATTCCAAACAAGATTGTATATTTTCGGTCAGTGATTTCAATCCATGCTAGGGTGCAATGACCCCTTGGTGTGCATCGACAGATGGTCTTGAGTGCATCCAACATCGAGTGACTGCAAGCCGCATTGTAGTAACTCCCAGCACAAAACACGGACTCCCACTTTGGACCCATACCCTTTCACACATGACGTCACCACACGTGTATAACTTTGGTTAGTTAGAGACTCTGGTAAAGCTTTTCTAAAAACATGTATGTATATGCCATTTTTGACATTTTAAGAATATTTGTTCTGTGTTTGTTTCCTACAAATTGTGTGAAATTACTGGCAACATCGTCTTAGTACGGATTTTATATCATAATAATTCACTGCTTAGATAAGATATCCACTTAAGTGACGAACAAGGCAGGTAAACGTAACGTCCCTTCCCAAAACTGGGAGAACTCATGTATATAAAAGGAAAACTCGAAAAGGTTGTCTTTTTCACTTAAGTCCAGTGTTTAACATTTTTATTTCATACAAGAAAAAAGTGGTGGCAGTGTCCATTTTCAGTCAAATACCTCAAAATCGTTAAACTATGAATTGGAATAAACGAATAAATGAACTTTATTTTCATAAAAATTATAATTTTCAATTTTAAAAATGGAAATTAACTAGCCACTTTTCCTAGTAGCGTGGCTAGTAGACTAAAACTAGAACAAAAAAACTTACAAATTAATAGAATCTCCTCATTTAAGATTCTAAAACGTATATTATTAGTAATCATAATAATTTGATGTTTATTCACATCAAAATCCACCAAACTGTAGAATCTGCAATATAAAATTTCAGAAATTAATAATTTTAAACAATTGGTAATTTTGAAAGAATTAAAAACAACACACAATTAGATATTAAGTCAATATCTCATGTGGAAGAAGCAAAATTATAAATTGTAATAAGATATATACATCTAGATTTTATAATAAATCATAATTTTATTTAAATTAAAATTAAAAATCAAAACATCCTGATTTATTAATTACCGATTTGACTTTTTTACAAAATATCCGAATCATGCTGACGATTTTATGTCATTATGAAGTATATAGCGAGTTTTAGGTTTAAATACTATAAAGAGTGTTAAAAAAAATTATTTATTTACTTTTGGCAATTTGATGAGCCCTCTTACAACAT
The DNA here is from genome assembly GCA_035578905.1 of Stictocephala bisonia. Taxonomy (NCBI): domain Eukaryota; kingdom Metazoa; phylum Arthropoda; class Insecta; order Hemiptera; family Membracidae; genus Stictocephala; species Stictocephala bisonia. Next base: position 9,146 of record JAQJVL010002750.1, on the reverse strand, counting down.
TTCTTGTGCAGTAAGGCTATTAGGAGTATTTTATACTACCACATCTACTATTAAAAATTCTCAGAACATTAAAAATGTTAACTCTGTCTCTTACGATAGGTCGCATGAAAGTGAGTGGTAGATTGGAAAATGAAAATTAGAACCAATGACATAAAGATTTATGCACTGCGATTTGTTACTGTTCACATGCATTTTGTCAAATTGGACACCATTCTCTTGATAAAAGAAGTTTAAAAATTAATACAACTACCCAAACAGTCATAGTCTTTCTCAGAATAGAATAATGCCACATCGTCAGCAAACAAAAACGCTGTGATGGAATGGAAGATCTAATAAGTAATCTATAAATTTAAGAAACAGATAACACTGATCCATGAGGGTTATCTATTTGTTCAGTATAAGTTTTACTTGGTGAAACTTTTATTGTTACAGTAAAACTTTTGAACCAGCAATGTACTGGGCTTCTGAAACCCAGCTTTTCTGGTTTATTAAGGGGTTTTTAATGATCGACCATATCAAAAGCTTACTGTACTTCAGTAATGGTTTGAAGCCTATACACATAGCAGTTAAAAATAATAATTTCTTATTCTTTTTCTTAAGAAATTACTGTCTTTACACCTGTCATGCTCATATACCAACTCCTCGTATCTTAAGTTCACATTAGCTAGGGACACTTTATTGATGTATTGTGACAAGCTGATGTAGTTGTTACTCAGGGGGAAGCTGAGTTTACCTTTGATGCTGGTAGAGGTATCCCCTTCCTGTCCTTGAACTTACTCAGCCAGGCGTCTCGAGAAGATCTCCTGATGAACTGGACAACAACATGCTGAAGGCGGTCCTTCCTAAAACGAGCAGCTGATATTTTCCTAGTTTTTATATTATTTTTCCTAGAGTATAGATCTAAATTTCTTAAAGTATTCTACAACGTCACAACCTCGCCGAATATAGCAACGTTCTTGACTTTCAACTTATCTTCCCTAATGTCATCTTGGAGACTTGCCCCAGAAGATTGCGAGTCAAATTGAGTGGACACAGCACTACGTGTATGATCGCGGGGTTGTCTTGCTTTAATATGTCTCCATTATACTTCGTGCACTTGTCAACAGGATCACTATCACATCCAACCTAAGGAAGGACATGAAAAACAGAAAAAAATAAATACGATCTTTAAAAAATGAATATAAACATCTTTTATACGTTTAATTATCAACTTCTTATTAGTATATGCTGTATAAAAAAAGAAACACACTTCAGACTACAGAAGAAAAGAGTTTGTCCCAAATGTAAACGTCATAACCACAAATCGATTATGGAAGGATGTGAGCCATTCAAGGAAATAACATTCGACGGAAAAAGGAAGTCAGAAGGCCTCACCCGAAATTGTACAAATACCAATCTTTCGTGGCATTTCCAAATTTGGTCTACAGTTTTACTGCTTCAAAAAATCGGAATAAGTTATCGTATAATGTTTCTCTTAGCTTATATATAATTAAAAATTAATTATTATTCATATTTTACAAATTTACGAATTGTAAATATAATATTACTGTACTATTTATTTGTAAACGAGCTGTTCAGCCATGTACAGCTAAGGATACAATATATACCAGGTAATATTAAGAGTCTTCTATGTTTAGGTAACTACACTTTATGTTAAACTAAATCCGAATAATGAATAATGACAATTGACAAAAACTTTGTATGAAAAAAGTTGTAACACCTAATATTTGGTTAACACAAATGAAGTAAATGATTTCATACTACAAAGCTTGCCCATAAAATTGTACTTATACGAATAAAATGAAAAAAAAATTAACATAAATCTATTCATTTCTGTCTTGTAGATAAAACAAATATATTTTTCTAATATTCAAGCAAATTTACATAAATAATTGAATAGTAACTTCATTTCTTTACAAGGACCAAGAAACTTAGTAAAACTAAATAACTGAACAATAATAATAATATAGTTTCGGATGGAACCAACTTTTACATATTTGCATGCAATATATACAAATACATACATCGATTTGTATATGACTAGTTAAAACATTAGTAAACAAAATCGTACATTATTATTAAGAAGTAAAGTTCACTCATTTATTTGCGACTGAAATGGAAACTTAAATACATAAGTTTTTATTAAATAAAATGTCTATACAAAAGGACAATTAAGTGTTTGTCATAAATATGTATCCTTACCACAAACTGAATGGAAATAATGACCACAGAACGGGGTTGGATTTCATGAGGTATGAAAATAAGGTTCAAATACAGTACATTCAAATTAAAAACCGTCCCAAACTTACTTCAATTTAGCCACTATTTCCTGCAACTTGTTTCCTTACACATATGCCTGTTATTCTAGTTATTTCCCACGAATATTTATTAAATTAAGACTCATTCGGATCGAGAAATATATATAACATATATGTAACATTTCTACCTTTAGGTTTTATCTCATAGATATAATCATTTTATGTATTTGTAAGTTACATTAGTTTATAATAAACAATTCTTACTTGAGTATACTTTAATTGTAAAGGTAAATATTTCTTAACTTACAACCTCTTACATACAGAATTATTCTTAAAAATAAATCTTCATATTATATTAATATATTCGCCAAAACATCACATACTAATCTAATTTTTTTATTTATAAAAAGCGTCTATAATGTATACTTTATTTTCTGCCAAAATTCAATATATATCCACTTTAAATAACCACAAATGTTTCAAATCTATGATATTTATTAGGGCTATCATACATAGAAAATAACAGTATACTAAACTCAATGAGAAAATATGATAGAGCTAAGAAAATGTAAGACAAATCATATTTTAAAATTAGTTGAAAAAAGTTGAAACAATAAATAACTACACTAAAAACAAACACTGAGTTATAAAAACAGGAATAAGAAAACCAACAAAATATTATGTTTTCCCTGTTCCTTTTTGGTATTTTCGATAAGTATGTTCTTTATCATTGTTTTTTAGTTAACTTTTGTGAATATGTGCAGATATTCCCTTGTTAGATTATGTCTCTTTAAAAGTATTTAAGTTCACTTCTTTCCAGATGACAATCAGTTTGTTTTAATTTTTATTTAACTAAAAACTCGCTTGTGCTTATTTAGCAGTTAGCATTATTGGTTAATCAACGCTGTATATTTTAACAATTTACAACGTAATACTAATGGTAAGACTAACGAAAGATACAGTTTTTAAAACATCTTTAGAAAATGTTAAATCCTAACAATTCCTTTGATTGATAATTTGTAATAATATTAACAATATACGTAACTGTTGAGATATACAAATCTACACCTAGATTTCATATAGGATATTCTTAAGGTATTCAAATTTAATCTCATACTAAATTAGCACAGAAAATCTTAAGTAAATTTTACAAGACTTTAAAATACTTTCAGAATATATTTTTAAAACATTACAAAATCCCTTATATAGAGGAAATATGGCTGCTATTTCCAAGGCTTTAAATGTAACAAATATGATTATCACTTAAAATACCGACATTCATATTGAAATATTTTGACAATAGTTTGTTTTATATTTGATTTTATGTGTCTTTTTAAGTATAGCTGTAAACATTTAAAACGAATAATAAAGCTTCAGTAATACATGGTGCGAAGGGAGTCAACCTCTGGTATTCAGAGGGATGCAACCCCCTCTCTGCGTACAATTAAACCATGTTTAATACAGGCCCACCTTAAAGTTATGACTTCTCCGACTCAGTCCTTCATTAGACTGGCAGGCGCATCGCAATTCCAGCATTCCTCATGTTAATTTTACAAGGCGCCAGTATTTAAGATCGTTGCCTAAACACGGGTCATAAAATAATATGTTTAATTAATTTAATTACTTAGTAAATATTAACAAAGTATATTATTCATTACGATTAGAAATATGTAAGTAATAAAAAACTAATTAAGATAAAGAAAATAATAATACACAATTTTCATGAAAGTCATTTTTACAGTCTCAATTACATATTCTAATTTTTACTTAGATTATTTTCATTAGTAAAAAAGCCTTTTTAAATGATAATTTTCTTTTAAATTGCTTCCCGATCTGTATTGAGGGAGCTTTGTGTTTCTTATAATGTTCTATTACGCTATACCAATTAAACAAACTTTCGGTCAAGGACATAATAATAAAATAAAATAAATAAGCTCTTGTTGAGGTGATTGGGATTAGTAATGCTGTTTCTATGAGTAGGGTGGACGCGTTAAGTAAGGATCTGTAGGCAAATTGTTAATCTGTATAGCTTTAACTTTGATTAACTTAAAAATAATCCGGAAAAGATAACACGTTCTTTTTCCAGTCATCTTATTTAAATCATACTGAATATGTTAAAACTCTGAATCTATTTCACTTCCTATATTTAGGAATAAGAAACGTTGCTTACATTAGTAACACACCTTGGTTCGAAGGTGATAAATATTTTTTCAACAAGTTTTTATTTAGTAGATTACCATATTCACTTATTTCGCTTAATTCACAAGCATAACCGTTATAAATCCAGCTGTTTCTTCTATTTAACCTGGTGAAGTAATGGTGTTTTGTTGTTCATTTGTAAATAGTTAACTTAGTAAACAGTAAAGTAGTGTATGTGTATACAATTACAAAAAAATTGATACTTTTTTTGTATTTCCAACGAGTGTTAGAAGCAAGAAACGCATTGTTTCGGCAGAGATAAAATTCCGTCGGAACGTTACGTTTGTTTCTTTAAACTCTTCTAGCGTTGAAAACATCAAACAAATTTACCTAACATGAACAGTATAATGTCAACAAATAGCTTAAAAAACAAGAGTATATACATACAACTATTGAAATGTAATGTGAGGTAATGTAATTCAAAGACAATGGGCTTGACTTAATACAAAATGTTCTGGACTTATCCCTGGCATCGAATATCGAAAACTTTTACGTGGAGTAAATAAAGTCGAATGTTTTATTTATGATATCATGAAATCATTTTTTATATTATACAGTAGAAATTTGAAAATATCAACCCTACCTTGCAGGCATTGAATAAATATTTATTAAAACCAATTTATATCTATAAATAAAACCAGACACCTTGTGTTAGCTACAGATTTACCGAAAGTAATTCTAGTGTCGTCAGACAGAGCGTGCACTGACGAGGAAATATTTCTTCCAGTCACGTCTGGTGTAAACGTCAGAAATTTTATTGTTGTTTAAACAACTTTAAGGAGCTTTAAAGTTAAGCAAATTTATTCAGGCAAAGTTTCGTAACTATGTGAAATGAGAAGAAAACATATGGACTAAATGACATTTCATGATTTAACCAGACATTTTAATAAAAATAAATAATTTCGAAGATTTGGAGGTTATGTTCGTGTCCGAAGTGTATCCTCCTGGGTGATTCTAAACGAGCAACAAACCTCGTAGCTGGACCGTCACGAATTTTTTATTGTACTAGAAAATATTTTATTGTACTATGACAGCTACCACGTGACATATTAGTTGACAGTAATATTTAAATAAACAAAACTATAAATCTTAAATGAATAAAAAATACATTTATTAAGATTACAAACAGCAGTTAATATGTTTTAACAAATATCATTTCAGATTCGAAATATTAATGATATCAACACCTGCCATGAAATCTCCCACACTGTGACAACATAGGAAGAAGTACTATTTACACACCAATTTCATTCCTTTTTTAATGCTTTAGGTCTGAAGACGATAAACTTGTTTTATTGACAATAACTACCGTAGATAGTGTTATGTATTTTTTTAAATTAAGTTGCAATCAATATGAGCTTTTTAATTTTTTAATAATATTTACCATCCATTTGAATGTCTTTGAAGATAGAAATTTCGTAACGCTGTAAATTCAAGTGAATATAGATTTAAACCTAGACTGCAATGAAAATTTTACATGATACTCACCGTTTTCTGGTAAATGATTTTTGGAATACTCGTACACGTAAGCCTCACGCTGTGTTATGTTGTAATTAAAATTATTATTAAAAAAATTACAAATGAAGATACTAATAAAAAAATAAATATACTTATATTGATTAAAACCTATCTTGATAAAGTCGTTGATAAAAAAATTCACATATTTTAAGCACACTACACTAAAAAAAAATTATCGTATCAAGTAAGTTATTTTTATTGTATCACAACATCTAATAGAAACATTGTTCGAAAATGTCAGTGTATAAAAGATAGCATAATTCAGGATACTGTATAACTCTACGTTATATTAAATTTATGGGTTTAGACAGATACGTTGGTGTCTATATAGGCATAGGCACGTTCCTGTTGATGAAATATGGCCAAGTCAACAGATGCAGGTCAACAGCAATCGACAGTGTTTGATGTATCTAACTGCAGTACCACACGTAAAGTAAACAGGGGTCTCCCCACACCTCCAAGCGATCAGTTGGAGAATTATAATAACGAGGTTTCTATAGTTGTCTTGGTGCAGTGGATAAAAGAATCTGGCTTTTTTAAAGACAAGAAAGGTGTCTCAGATAAGTTTTTTTAATTGTAAACCAAAGGTAGATACGAACACAAATAATATTTAATAAAAAGGATTTCCAACCAAGGAAATTATCTAAATGTTATACATATTATATGCAGGGTTTTTAACAAAAATTCTGGCAGGCATATTTCGAACGTAGAATGATGAAAGAATTATTCCCAACTAAATCCAACCCAAAGAATATTTATTTTTAACAACTTTTCTGTTCTTACATGAGAATGTACTAGAAACTGAGGTTCAGTAGTTAGAATCTCTGAATTACTTAAATTATTGTTCTACAATAGACCATTATTTAGGTGAAAAGAAAAATCAATTGTCTTTTCCAATTTCAAAATGGGCGGTTTCTCTTTTTTCCAGGGGGGGGATATATTGTTGTATACCCTAAATGTTCTATACCTATGCATATCTATACCCTTCTATGTTTAGCTGTTTTGAATTTTCAGACAACATATGTCAACTAGCTTGTCTGATAATTTTTAAGGTTATAATTCTTAATAACTTTCTAACGAACACCTACCACATTTCTATTATTTATTTTTACGTTTAGTAGGCCTAACAAAAACGTTCATTTTCCATATCAAATAATGCATGATATTTGAGATCAGAGCAAAATAAAATGGAACAAAATCAACATAAGTTTAGCTGATTGGTGAAATACTCAAGTAACATTCATTTGACGTGGTCAACTGTGGTTTGTTTTCGTTTCAAATTCCTATCCTGAGAGAGCTAATAACGCAGGACCAAGCGGCCTGTCAGGATGTGTTATAGATAGCGTAGGTTCGAATATCCTGGACTGGAAGTATTTATCAGTAGTACTATACAATATACGACCTTGTACTATACAACTATTCCCCTATACTATGTATGAAAAACTACTCCGTAGATGTAAATAGTCTACGGGGAATAGGCAGAGTAATGTAAATAAGGACATCGGCCTCACATTAAAAAGATTGGAGGGTTATTGAAAGATAACCCCAGATTAAAATGTTTAATTGCAATACTGTGTTATAAAACCAACACTATCTAGTTAAGGCACATTTCTTAATGTTCCAAATCCAGGCCTCAGAGCTGTTTTAGATACTAAGAAATCAACTAGCCGATGTGAGTTTGGTTTATAGTGTGCAGTGGTGGGTTTTGCTACAATTAATTGTTAATGGCAATCGTCCGGGTGCCCAGTTTAGCTATCTAATGAATTTAGTTACAGATTTTATCACAAATGCCACTAAGAGTAGTAAAGATCCTGACTCACTAACGAACAAGCAATGTATTCCCCTCCCCTCTCTCCTCCTCATAGCCCCCGCCTGTCCCGCCCCACAAATTTGACAGATGGACACAACTTCCTCCTTCATAATAAAATCTAGCAATAAACTTTATATAAATTAATAATCTACTTTTTTTAGCCAAAGACGATTATAAAAATTTCAACTCAAATTTTGAACAAATATTATTTATAAACAAAATTTATAACACTTAAAACAAATATTTTGTTTAGATGTACTATATACTAATTTGGTTAGTACGTTTTGTACTCTATATTCTAGAAATATTGATAGATTATATCACACAGTTTGTTCATGGGTTAAGCACGAAAAAATCCAAATTAGTCACTTTGGGCAGCCATATCTCCATAAAGAATTTTTGTAGAATTTTTCCTCGTAACACATTTATTACTTAATCGATACTAACAATTTTATAGAAAAAAATTTCAAAAATAATTTTCGATCGAACACCCTTCAAACCAGCACAAGAGAAATTTATTTCTTTGTTGTAATAATGAGTTAAAATGAAAACAACAAAATGATATCTCAAACTACTCAAAATAGTTGTATTTTAGTACATAATTTAATATGTTAAAAGTGGTTCTAGAAACTTCGGGACATATTATTAATTTTTAAAAATCTACAAATTAATAAATAACATATAATTACAAGTCAAATGTTATGTTTTAAAGGAACTAATTTAAATACAGTTATTTTTAGCACTGATTGTTATTTAACTAGACTTATTTGTTGAAGACTAATTTTGTTAGTCATACATTATCTTGTTAAATATATTTTCTCTTATCTAATTATAACTTTCAAATCAGAAATATGCCTATCTACCATATTTATCCATATGTAGATGTTGGATTACCGACTAGTAACATACTCCAGTCCACTAGGTTAACTTCATCCTTCCTGTTGCTTAAATCTGGATTTATAATCAACTAAAGTTCAACACACAACATTTATGTAACATTCTATCATTTGAAAGAATAACAAGAAAAAATAATTATTTGTAAAGTTATTTTTCTTTTTAGAGATGAGACGCCGTCACAACTTGGTGCGTATTTTAAGGCGAATATGAATGATTACATGAGTGTGGATAGCTTCCATTGTAGTCTGATTACTAGCTGAGTTCGACTGTTCCTCAGAAAGGGCCATTTATTAATTTATTAAGGCAACAAGGGGACCTTTAGCTTTACGTGGAATCTGTACCACTTAGTATTGGTCTGATTGTTTGCTAATTGACAAGTTTTATATATTCAGTTGACTTCACTACACAAAATGCGGACCCTGGCTACCAGCCAACATGGACACTCCATATTCCAGTAGTTCCAC